>JANHZU010010402.1:7721-22710 GCA_032468055.1 Acrochordus granulatus | reverse complement strand
CGGCTTAGAAACGGGGATGAGCACCGCACCCTAGAGTCGGTCACGACTGGCAGGGTCTCCTTTACCTTTACCTTTTATACTCCATCTAGAAGTTACCCTGGGCCATAGGGTTCGCAAACTGTCTGGCGGGAAAGGGAGGGCATGTACTTCATTAGGAAGTCTCCCCAAGTCACTAAATGTCTTGAAAACTAGCTGGCTGTTAAAATATCTGATAAAATAGGGGAGCTGCTCACCTCATTAGGAGGTCTCCTTGGGTGTCGCGACACCCACAGTGAACAGGAACACATGTGTCAGGAAGAAATAGGGTCAAGGGAGGAAAATGGGAAAGTCTATGTCAGAAGTTTCCCCAATGTCCCCCTTGGGGAAATTGCTAGATGCTTGGAAAAGTAGGAAGCTACCAGTCCAAGTGAGAATGAGACAAGCTCATGCACAGTGGTTTTGTAGGGAATAGACCAAGCTAAGAATGAGACTGGCAACCTAATCTGGCCAAACAAAGGTACTTTCAACTATGGAATATTGAAGATCCTTGGGCAAGAATCAAACCCGTTCAACTTCCCTGTTAGGTGGAAATAGCTGATTCCCCAAACATTCCTTCAAAAGCAAACATCCAAACAGTAAAAGACAGCTTTTACACAGCAGGCAGCTCCTGCTGTGAGGGCAAGGGATCCCATCAGGACAATCTGGGCCAGGAAGGGAAAGCACAAGGGAGAGTTCCAACTAAGCTAAAAGCCTTTTCCTGAACATGAGAGAATGTTTCTTAAAATTAAAATTGGAAGTAAGGAAAAACTGCAGGGTTTTAAGACTTGAAGAGCTCTAAACTTCTTTCTGTTCTCTTTCTGTAAACCCTTGTGTGGATATGATTAGCAGTTTCAACTGATAAGCCTCAAGGATCAGCTGTGACTAGATCTCTTGGACATTGGCACTGAGACTGTTACAACCACAGGTCATTGAAGGAATGGAAGCCACCTTGGGATCAAACCATCCTGAATCCCAACCAACAATTTGTTGACCCTCACCACAGTCTATGCCTGACTGTTTATGCCTGAACTCCTCCAGGACAGAAAGTTTTCATGCCCCATCTTGCTGGTAGGCACAACTGAGGAACAACAGGAACAGTCCTGAACTTGTCTACTGACATGTATCAGACCCTTGGGGACCCCTGTCTCAAAATCTTCTAACAGTATGTAATAAAATAAATAAACAAATCTGACCTCCCTGCAGATGTATATGACTTGATCTTAGGAATCTCATTGCTTTTTTTCCAGCAAGTGAATCAGACTTATTGAGACTACAGTATACCACTTTTCAAGAAAGGAAATTCAAGAAAATTGTTCAAATCCTAAAACTCTCAGATATCAGTCACAAAAAGTAGTTGAAGAGACAAAGGTGTTCCAGGTCATCTTAGGATGAATATAACAATAAGGCCTATATATTTTGCCAGTATCCTACTTTTGCAACACACATATATATACACATTCATAAAATGTTATCTATAAGATACTTTAAATTTAAAAAATATTTAACATATGGAAATTAAGATCTGATGTAGAAATATTACAAGCTCCAATTTTTGGAGAAAAATTTCTTAAAATCTTAAAAGAAAGATTTATATAACTGGTGTTTGTCTTTAAAAAGGAATACATTCTTTATTAGGAAATTACATTTAGATGCATAGCCTACATATCTGATCCAGTTATATTCTAAGTACAGTATGTGAATGAAACCCACGTAGTCTGCTAGACTGCATGGAGCCTGGCACGGTATTTACTTTATTACTGGAGGGGAAATGTGGAAAGAGGATTTGTGAGGACAAGGTATAGGTACTGGGAATGATGGGAGGCTATCTAGTTACAGGCATACTTGGTGCTGTCAAAGAGGGAATATAAAGGAGTCAAAATAATAATCCCTTCACTAAAAATTATATTTATTGTCCATACTGGCCAATAGGATTAGAAGGCACAAAAAAGTAAAGTACTGTATAATGAAGTAGCTCTTCTATCTCTTTCTCCCTTTTTCTGCAAGTCAAGGATTCTTGAAGGATTGCTTCTCACCTATGGTCTTTACCCTTCCTATAAGATCCACCCAGAAGGGCACACTTCAGGTCCTATCAGTTACAGAGTGCCATCCTGCTGGACCCAGGAAGTGTTTCATGGCCCTTGCCCTTTGGGACACCTTATTATCTGAGATCATATTGCCCTGACTTTGCTACCTTTCTGGAAAGTGTTGAAAAACGGGTTGCTTGCCAAGCACGGCAGCTGTGGAGTGAGTAAAGCCTGGGTGGGTTAATACAGTATTATATTGTTTTTTATGCTCAGCTCCTGTTTTTGTTTTGAATTATATGTTAGTCTGTACATTTTAAAGTTTTATATTGTTATTTCTGTTTAGACTTTGTTTGCCGCTCAGAGCTGCTGTGGTGAGAGGGGAGTTCTCTATATCTAAATAAATAAAACAGAAAACTCCTTCTCCAGTCGCTGCATCTGCCATTTGCTGCCAGCACAGTGCATTTAATCATTAAAGCCAATAGATGCAAAAACAGACTTTTCTTACAAAATGGGCAAAAGTGTGGTTACGTTTGTTGCTTTTTAGAAGGGCTACAGATTATTGCAGTTGTTTTAAAAATTAGATTTAGAAATCTGAGAAGTCTGACTCATTCAGGGGAGGAAGGTACTGCTGTCCTTGGGAAAATGTTAAGTTGCCTGTGAGCTCTACTTGCTTTGTTAGTTCTTTGAAGCTTTGGCTTGAATTCACTTGGCTTGAATATACAGGCCTATGTGAGAAGGAAGAAGAAACAGGAACAGAAGGAGAAAATCTGCCCTGGGCCCTAGACAGCCACACTCCAGGACTAAGACAATATAGTGCCATCAACCTCAGTACTGTCATACAGTTAACAGAGGCTTCTCAAAGTATCACTGCAGAATTCCCAGCCATGCCTGGAAATCCTGAGATCTTCTGCATTCAGAGCCACAATTATTGGCATTTACCTCACTTTGTATCTTGAAGATACTGGCAGTGAGCTAAAGAGAAGAAGGCCCTAAGTGAAATTCTCTTTCTCTCTGCATCTGACCTGATGCATGACCTGTTATTTCAATTTATTTCAATGTTGGAACATACGCGCAGATGCCTCTTACTTAAAAGCTTTCAGGCAAGCTTCTGGAATGTGTTCTTTGTCATATTTCTTCAGGGCATCTAGGAAAGTATCTACTTTGCCCATCATGCCCTTTGCTGCTTTCCAACTTCTGTCTTTTGGTATCTTGCCACCTGGAGCAGTAAGAATCATAACTGCTGCTGTTACATTAACTACTGCTTCTGGAGGAGATCCAAAAGACTTCAGCTCAGTCAGGTTGTTCTAGAAAGATAGCAAGAGATGGAGAAGAGGAAAAAAAATTACAATGAAATAGTAAATTTCATGATTAAGAAAAAAAGTGCATTAAACAGCCCATATCACGTACAATATCTGCATTGGCAGAGCAACAGAATATTACAGGCTATAGTATGGGATCTGAGTTTGGTTTGTTTTCTTGCAGACATTTTATTACCCAACTGAATAACATCATCAGTGGTAGTGAGTGTGGGGTTTGTTCCCTGTTGATATACAGTAGCTTTTCCTGCCAAATTTTGTGGGCTGTGGTTTTCTCCTTGGTAGTTCTTGATTTGGGCATTGTTTTTTACTTGACTGTTAGTTTGGTATTAATCCTTGCTTATCTGTATGTTGGTGCTGGAAAGGATGTTTTCTGCTCTTTTTAAATCCTTCTTAGCTTTTTAATTATCTCTTTTTAATGTTGTGTAAATATGGTGTATTTCTGTTTGTCTATTGATGGCAGATTTGCCTGAGTGGCAAGCTTCCAGAAATTCCCTAGCATTTTTTAATGTACGGTAGTGTTATCCTTCTCGTAACTTGTGTTGGTTCTGCTTTGATGAATAGTCAGGCACTTTTTGATAAAGTTGTGTGGGTATTCATTTTGTTGGGAGATGTGATATATGTAGTCTCTTCCTTTTTCTGGCATTTTGAGTTGTTGCAGTGTGTTTGCACTCCTCTGAATATTTTTTTTTACATAACTCCTCTTGTGGAAGGGTGAGTTGTTATTTTGCAATGGAGCACTTGGTTAGTACAGGTTGTTTTTTGAAACACTTGTGCTTCTAATTTGCCATTGTTTTTTCTGCTGATGAGAATATATAGGAAGAGTAGTATATTGTTGTTGTCCTCTTCCTTTCTGAATTTTATTCCTTTGAAAATGTTGCTAATGGTTTCATGCATCTTTTCCATTTATTCCTTTTTTACTGTGACAAAAGTATTGTCTACATACTGAATCTATACTTTTAACTTGAACGTGTGGAAGTCTTATAGTTTCTGTTATGGGTCCTGAGAGTGGTGATCCCATGGGTGTTCCTCTGATTTTTTGGTATATTTATCCATCAAACTGAAAGTAGGTAGTGAGGAACAGGTTGATGAGGTCCATAAATCTGGGTATTTCAGTCCTAAAGCATTTGGCTAATTTGGCAAATTAGAAGCACAAGTGTTTCAAAAAACAACCCATACTAACCAAGTTCTATAATATTGTGTTCTATAATATTGCTGCTATGGATTTTTTTGCTAGTTCTGAATCTATGGATATAAAGAGTGCTATGACATTGAATAAACCATAATTTCAACTCTATTTTTAGGTCTTTGGTGTTCTGGAGGCATTGTAACAGGGAGTTGACAGAATATTTATTCCTCTCTGTGAGATGTCCACACTTTTTTGTATGTTTTTGGCTATATTGTATTTGAGGTCCTTGGTGATGATACAATTAGGTAAAGAGGTATGATGGGCTTGATTATTTTTCAGCGTCCATAGAAGCACAGATGGATTGGATCCATTACTTTTTATCCATCACTCTTCTTCTTTTGTGATTTGACCTTTCTTGGTTCGGCTGTTGAGAGTTCTCTGATCAGATCGTCCAGTTCCTGTATGAGATTGGTTTTTACTAGGTTGTAGATTTATTTTTGTATGTATTGTGTTCTGTCCATGATAACCATGGTTCATCCTTTGTTTGCTGGGACAATGCTGATGGTTTGGTCCTTCTTTAGATTTTTGAGGGCTGGTCTTATCTTCTGCACTGAGATGGTTTTGATTCTGAGTTCTTCTGATCTGTGGTATGATTATCTGCTTTATGTTTTCTTGGACCTCTGTCCAAGCAAGTCCGATAATTTTAAAGCTGCAAAGAGTTCTAACTGATTAGCATCATTTTTGTAATATTTGAAAACTTTCTGGAGGATAAAGTGTTCTGCAGGGGATAGTGGGTGGCTGGACATTTGAGTAACCATTCAGATTCAGGTACCTCTTTGCTTCTGGGATTTAGCTTGAGCAGTTTGGTTTGGAGTTCTGTTCTTTTTTCAGCTTGTCTTAGTCTTGATGGTGATTGTCAGCATTTTTTAGTGTTCTGGGGTCATAGTTTGTTCCAATTGCTCCTTGAAGTTATCTATATTGGTATCTGTTTAGTCTGATGTGAGCATCCATAACTGTTAATCGTATCATTTTTTGGTTGATTTGTTGAGCTATTTTACATTCAGCTGTGCAGTTCATTGGAGGTTTGTATCTGGTAGCTCATGCTATCATAGGCATTTGTGCAGAAAGAATAGTTATTTTTGGTTTGCCTTCATGCAAATGTCTCTCATGTGCATGCTTTCTAGAGCACTTAATGCCCATATGTGGTTACAACAGAAGGAAACCACACCCTTACCAACACTAGCAAGGGAAGCTACTATATAAGTTCTATAATACTACCCTATATAAACAGGGAATAAACCCCTTACTTACCTACACTGATGATGTTACCTAGTTGGGTAATAAAATGTCTGCAAACATACAACCAAACTCAGAGAGCAATAAGAACTCCATAGTTCAGCATGGAGCTACAGGTATTCTCTTCTATTGGAGTATGGGATTTTTGGAGCAATACTTCACAGGCTTTATTGTCTGTGCAGCTCCAATCCTTGATAAAGCCTTCCAGGGCAGAGGTTCAGTCTAGAATGGGGTCTTGATATGTAGAACAACCTTGGGCTACATGAACTTATAGATTTTTCACTTCATTTTTTTGTTGAACAAGAAATATTTATTTCAAAAGTTTATTTGCAGTTTCAAAACATAAACTCTGCACTTTCACAATTGATGGAGCTTGGAAATGGTTCCTGTAAGAGAAATCAATTATCCAGACCACTTTTCATCTCTGTGATCTTCCTTCATAAAAATAAAAGTATATTTATTTATTTAATCAATCAATCACACGTTTAAACAGAGTATATCATACTACTGGTTGAAAAATTAAAGGATTTTACCTTATTGAGAGTGTCTAGAGCTTCCTGAGCAGCAATCAGTGCTGGTTCAGCCTTAGCTAAATCAGTTTCACAAGCCCTTTGCTTTTCTGATACATTCTGGGGAAGGAAATAGGAATGTTTATTAAAGTTATTTAGGGAAATGTATTTCTTCAGTTTTCAAATTCTGAGATTCAGAAGACCTTAAGATTCCCTTCTAAATTAACAAAAAATTTCCATCATTTGTTACATAAAGTAATACCAAGAAAGACAGTAATTTATGAATATGGGTTTTGAGCAATCTCAGATGCTTGGTAACAGAAAATTTCATAAAATAACAGCTTTGCTTTTAGAACACCAAACCAATGAATTCAGAGGAATTGTCAAGTAAAGAGAAGCACAAACAGAAAATACTGAAGGAGATGGTGGCTCTAAAGTGATCCATGCTACGTCTCCTCTGTTGCAGATTCAACCTTACTATGATTGGCATATGATGCACTGCAGTTGTTTTCAGCGCTTCAGTTCATACTGGAGAGAACTTATGAAAGAAGTTGATCTTCAGGGTACAATGTGTGCTTTCATGGCTAAATTCTTATCTCAATGCCAGGTGTTTGTTTTTAAAGTTTATGGTATTGATAGTTTTAATTTGAATTTTATGTTGTTTTTAATTCATATTACTTTAATTCTTGATTGGGAGCTACCCAGAGTTTGATATAAGATTGGCAGCTACATAAATGTTTTAAATAAATAAATAAAACAGGGTGTAGTTGGCAAATCCATCAATAATATAAATCCCTTGTATTTGTTGAAAAGCATATCATCTTATCTTAAAAAAATTATGACATCTTCTCCCCATACAGTGTCTCACAATGAGGAAAACTAATTAATGGAACTAAGGGAAAATAGCAACTGATTAAAGAACTATTGTGGGTTATACAGATAATTAATGTTAAAGTGACGAGTTAGAAATTATGGGAGTTCATCTAGAAAGCTATCTTGGACAGCCAATGGATAGCTAGCTGAATTCCACGGTAATCCTACATTTCTATGAAATGGATCTCTGACTTGGCTTATATGATCAGAAATTACTGATGATGATACTGGAAGTAATAAACCACTGGCAATTAAAGTCGTTGCATGGTTAAAAAAAGATGCCAGGAATTAAAGCAAAACAAAGCAAAACAAGGTATCCTGTAGTTCCTTTCAGAGTTATAGATGGAAAATATGTTTCAGACAAATAATTATTGCATAAGCATCCATGTTCTTTGGTTAACTGGTAACTTTCTCTTTCTTTTACAAAGTGAGCAGCTGTCAATTCAAAATCAGAAAAAAAAATCCTACCATGTTAATGACTTGCACTTTGAGTTCTTCTTCATCAGCAATTGCTTTTTCCCTGCTCACTTTATCTGTTTCAATTCCTACCACCTGAATCAGTTTGTCAGCATCTTCATTTTTGAGTTTAAGCTCCAGCTCTTGAACAGCAAGTTTGGCTTTCAGATCATCAACCTACAAAGAACAAACTCTAAAGTGGAGTTGAAACAAAATATATGCATAAAACTGTTCATGTAGAGTCAGAGCAAAGATACTATTTTCACTCTGAGATGAAGATACAACACCAGTATATATCCATCTAGTGATAGTTATGTAATATCTACAGTGTATCTATACATCTATATCACAACAAGCCAAACGAGAAGGCTATGCTTTCTGGTTTTAGAGATTTAAAGTTATGATAATAATAATTTTATAGCTGTAGCATTTTTCATCCCAAAGGAAGAATGACTGGTGGTCTAACACGCTTCCTCCATGATTTCCAATTCAATGAGATCATTTCAGAGAGGAGTTGTTCTTAAAATAAAAAATCAAATCAAATCTGTAGATCAGGAAAGAGGAAAGATAGGTAAATAAGAATGAAGTTGATTGTAAGACTCTAGCATACTTAAAAACTTTACTTAGACTTTCAAAAAAAATTGTGAATAACATATCAGCATAACTCCCAAATACATCCTAGTAATATGTAAAAATATTTATCCCAAATAGTGCTAGTATTCAGGAAATCTTAGCATCTATCACCTCCTCCAAACATACCAAGTAAAAATATCCTGTAAGTGTAATGCTTGAGTGTTCATGCCTACTCTGCATGGTTGGCTTACAATTTTTGTCTTCTCTATGTTTTCTGGAAGTTTGGTAAAATTCAGAAAGAATTGCAAGAAGAAAATGTGAAGCTGCTTTTCAGCCATACTGAACTCACATGGAGTTGCTTTCAATAAAACAAAAAGACCCTAGGGACAGGATATTCTTAAATGGCGTATTGCACATGGCTTATTTTATCTCTTCCACTTTTCTTTGAAGCCAGAATTCACTCAGGCAATAAGAAGAATTCCACAGTCCCATCATTTCCATTCTAAATCCTCAGAAGCAATCTGAAGAGGATTTGTACCTATCTTCACATCTAGTGACATGAAATGCTAAAAACAAGTAATGAAACTTAGTGCCTTGCCCCAAACCACTGCAAGCCCAGTAGCAGTAAAATCTCTTTCATTGTATTCCATGTAAAATGGAAAGAAAGAAAATGAAAAACAAAGCACAAAGCATCCCCCAGGAGCTGGCCCTTGGAAGCCTGCTTATCCAGCAGACCAAACTTTATTAGTTTTGTGGGGGTTTGCACTCAGTTTTGTCAAAGTAGCATTCCCCTTACAGGATCTATGTTCAAGAACCAGGAGGTGTGAGACAAGAATTCCTTCTAAAGAGGAAATGGAGCCACAACATGTAAAAAAAAAAGGAAAACAAAAGCAAAAGATTTGCCACTGTGTGAATTACATGGAAGTAAATCAGGCTAACTCCCGAATTCAGTTAATTGCATTAATGCAGTTAACATCAGGAGACTGCGTAGGACTGGAATTGTTTTCAAAGCAGTGAAGAATTCTTGTATGAAAGCATCTTTTCTCTTCTAGTTTTTTGTAGCAGCCCCCCATAAGATACAAGACTTCTTCCATTGCAGCAGCTTTTAGAAGGAAATTTTGAATACCTCTTTCCCCGCTCCTACTATTAGGGGAAAATCTTACAGAGATTTTTCTGTTACAGTATTTGGGCTCTTATCTCCTTATCTGATTTTGGTTATTTAAAAGGAACAGATGGGTGGGGTGGAAATTACTCAGTTCCAGGCAATATATAATTTTAGGCAGTAGATTATAGTGGAATATTAGGCAGTGGATTAAAGGTGATAGCTGAATGTAGTTGTTCATCTGGAAAAGCTTTCAGCTATCTACAAATAATTAATTTAGCATATTATTGGAGAATTTAGCATAATCCTAGATGAAAAATATTCCCTTACAGAATATAATTTATCGCAAATTGGAATTTCAAGACTAAACAGAGAATATTTGCATCACTCACAAATCCTCCAAGACTAAAACAGAGCAGCCAAGAAATTTTCTGGATAGATCTTGTTAAACCTGAACTGAAATAACCAGTTGCTACATGATCATCCTCTGTAAGCAGCCAAATGATGGCCCCATGCTGAGATTTGAAAATTGCTGCAATCAGGAACATCCAATTCAGCCACAAACCTGTGAAGCTGTACTTTGGAGTTTCATTAAGCCATTCTCCAACCTCTCAATTTTAGCAATCAGTTCCTTTTGTTTTTTAGTTAGGAGGTTCTGGTAAAGTTTGATCTGTTCCAAGAAGGTCTTCGGGGTGGTATAATTATAACGCCTTTCAGTGGCCAGGTAGATCTTGGACATTTCATTGACTGTTGTATGGACATATGACATAAAGAGGCTGATAGAGTTTTTAACATCAGGCTGTAAGAAGGACAGAAAACATCAGGCCAATTTGTGCAACAGCAGCTTTTTCTCTTTTTCCCCTTCCCCACTTTTCTTTTTGTAATTTAGAAGTTGTTTACTAATCATTATTTTAATTAAATTAAGACCTTATAGTTTACCATTTTTCATTAGCTGTAACAAAATCCAGACATTTTCATACAGGCAATTATGGGAATTTCCCTCATGAGTAAGTCCCAGCTACATTGATAAAACTATATTTGCCTAAAGGAGACAAACTGGATGCCAAACAGAGAATAATGGGAAATTATTTGAATAAAGTTAGTTGAATACCAAAGAGCTTTTCCATTCAGAAGTTCTGCATTTGTTAACTTGAAGGAACTTCACTTGCTCAATATTATTTTTTCATTACTTATATCTTTCCTTCTTCCAATTTTCTCCACAACAATGATGCTGAGAGATGGGCGGTCTCTCCCAAGGAGATTTCATTTGGAAAGTAGGTATGAACTTTTACCTCATTGGTTGTAATTCAGCACCTTCACCACATTACTACTCTCTTGCTCCTTCTTCTAAATAGTTTTGGTCACTTCAGAGGCAAGAATAAAATACAGTAACAAACCTAAGTTAATTCACCTGAATCAGTTTAGATTATTTACAATGAGCAAACTGAAAAGGTAATCATTTGTCCGAGTTTAAATAAAAAAACTCCCATTTATTTTGGTTCCTATCTTTGCTTAATGTCAGCGAATCTGATAGCATTTAAAACTGTATGTCCTGAGAGGCACACCATGTTAAAAACAAGCAACTCAGAGAGTACATGTTTTATACCAAATTAAGTTTTGGAAATGTTATCTTCAAATTCAATGGGACATGTAGTTGATAAATTAATGTTATTCTGTGGTCTTGAAGTTTTGCATACTCCACATTTCTTTCTCTAAGAATCTGATATAAACACTGGTCTAAGAAACAGTATTAATACTAAATGTATTTCAGAAGAGAAAGCATATATAGCAAAGGAACAAAGACATAAAGGCTCTGGTCAATATTAGCATTTTTGACAAGTCCCAGGAGAATACTGATGCTGATGCTATATGCGAGTAAAATTACATTGGGCTTATACTGCAATTTTTAAAAATCTGGAATATATGTCAAATGAAAAATAAATAAATGTATCATGCTCTTTCCAGGAAACATAAGCTCCAGGCCAAAATCTATAAAGTATTATTGTCAAGCCTACACTATTGTAAGGCAGAGACTATAACATAAAAGAGATACATAATGACAGAAAGAGTCAGGGAATATATAACTGCTTTATGTAGAAAACATCCATATTAGCATCAAAATCCTGCAACAGCTAGTAGAGATGTAGTCACAACCCTTTCCAAGGTTAGACAATTTGTAACTGGGCAAACAATATCATTTTTTAAAATTAAAGCTAGAATTTTTCCTTGTCTTTATTAAATCTATTTCCAGGATCTCCTGTGTTTTGAGCAATTTTATTAACATTTTCAAGTGAGTAAACCTTTTAAGCTCTCTAGGGTGGATTTCTAAGTAAATATGTTTAGAATTACATTCTAATGTACATGTTGCATTTATAAAAACAGATTTGCATAAATAAATATTTATTCCATATTTATTTTATCTAATTTTCTCTCATCACATGTCCATCAAAAAGGCAGGAGATGTACTGTAGACTTTACTGATTGAAAGTTAGAAGACTTATCATGGGGGCACAAAAGATGTACTAGGATATATTTATGATATGATTAAGTACTGGTGGGGAAATTCCCTAAAGCTGATAAGATTTGAGAAGTGCAAAGGTTGATTAACCCTGAACCACTGCTTTATATTTTCAATGATTATCTGAAACAGAGAGATAGATTCTGAACAAAATAAAGGTTTTTAATCTGACAGGGTGGTGTTGAAGAAAACTGTTGAAGACTCTTGAAAACTAAGAAACAAACCAATAGATAATTCAACAAATCAACCCTGAGTTTTCACTTGAGGCACAAATGACCAACCAGGCTCTAATTATCCTACTTCAGACATGTTATACAAAGATCCAGCTCTCTGGAAAAGGGTGTAATGCTGGGAAGATGGAAGGAAACAGAAAAGGATGACCAGCAGCAAAATAGATGGACTCAGTTATTGTGGCAATTGGTGCACCTTTGGAAGATCTGAAAGATCAGGTTGGGGATGGATAGTGATGGAGAAAATCTAAATAGTTGCTAAGAATTTATACAAAAGGAAGGTATATGATTAGTTAATCTGGCATGCATTTTTTGGTCAACTATTCTATAAATTGCTGAAAAAAATGGTTGGTCATGAGATACACACTGATCTTTCCTAGTGATCTGATCCTCTTTGTTTCCAAATCCAGACCACTTTGAACAGGTGATGCCATCTACTGAAACTGAATCCTGTTTGGACTGAGGGTCACACTTGGTCTTTATCACATCAAGACTGCACCTCAAAACTGGATGGAATCAGAAGTAAGAGGGTCTAGAACAGAAAGAATTTTCAACTTCTGTCATATTAACATTGACAATGTGGTGACAAAACTTAGATTGGCTCTGGGGATGATAATTAAGGTTTGGAAAGGGAGCATGGATTGCTCATCACAGGCTGAAGAAACAGAGAGAATGCCATTTGAAATACATCCAAGAATTAAGAATATCTAGGCTGAAAAAAATAAAACAATAATGGAACATTAGCAAAAATTATTCTATGATTCTATTCAATGCCAAGAGATTCTGGGAGCACATAGCATCTACTGTTTTGATAATGGATGCAAACCTCAATCCCTTCAATCTCTTCTAGGAATCTTGCACTGACAGACACCAAGGCATCTTCAGGCCATTCATGAAACCAGTCAATAGCTGTGCAGTTCACAACAGCAGGGAATTTTCTGGCCCTCACACGGAGAGTAGATCCCACAGGAGAGAAACATAGGATTACCTGGGGAGGGAGAGAAGACCCGTCAGTGTACATAATCATAACTATTAATTACTTAAGAGTTTTACTTCTTAGATGTTATGTTATTGGGGAATCCCTATAAATCTCTGTCTATCAAATCTACACTTGAAAACTACTCCCCCTATTAGAGTAAATACTGTAGATATTCCTACCTTCATTTATACAATACCCAAGTGTTGGCTGAAACAATCTTGTATTTTCTCATCTTGTCACATGATACAAAATCAGAAGTTAATATTTCTTTATATCAATCACCCTTCCAAAAAGATTAAATGTCCTCTCCTCCCATCAGGCATACAATAATAAAGGACATTATTTATTATTATCATATCTTCAATTTTTCCTCTAAAAGCATCTTCCAATTTAATCCTCACAAAAATCTTGTGAGATAGACTAGGCTGTGAATGATGGCAGTGTTCACTCATTTTTAATCCATAAACCATAATTTATAAACCCCAATGACTTCACTTCATAATGCTTAGCATAAACTGGCAAACCATATAATTGTGTAAGTCAGTGTGAGATAACTGTTAGCCCAAAGTAATTTAGTAAACTTCAAGGCTGAATGGGATTTAAACTAGGTCTTTTAAGTCCAACTTCTTACCTTTAATTGTTTTCGGACTTTGTCAATGAAGAATTTCCAGCAATTTTCACGAGTATCCTGCAAGCCTAAAGATTTAACCTGAGGCCTCATGGAGTTCATAATATTTTCCAGGTCATCATCCTGAAATAGCCCTGGGATCTCACCAGAAGCCAAGAAGTCATTGATCAAAACTAAAAATTGCTCTTCAGCAACTTGTGAATCTGTCATAAGAAAAACAGTAGGGGTATTCTTCACAGCAGATTTGATGTACTGGGAAGCCAGGTCAGCCTAAATCACAGAATAAATATTCGTCAGTTTAGCCTTTTTTCTCTTTTTAAGATTGAACTATTTAAAAAATCCCAAATTTGATACAGAAAATTATTCTGTTATGAAAGCTGGTTAGGTGACATTTAGAACAACATTACATTTCCAAAATCATAGTCATATCTGTGAACTACAATTATGTTTCTGGTTTCAATTCATAATCAACCCTGTCCAAAGTTTTCTCTGCCAATGAATTTATGTAAAAACAACCAACATATTATATTTCCTGATGGTCCCTAGGGGCCACCCTTAACACTTCTCAGATAGGCTGGCATAATGCAGCCTTCCCTGACTTAGGGCTCTCAAAATGTGTTGAGAGTACATTTCCCAGAATTCCCAGCATGGAAAACTCCCAGACTGGGAAATGTTTTTATTCCTGAGACATCTGGAGAGCATCAGGTTTAGATAGGCCACTCTGGAGAATTGTCTCTGAGCATTGTGCAAAAGCCAAAAGAAGTTAAGAAGGCATAAAAGATGAAGAAACGGCTTAATTCCACAGACCTGTTGCAGGACCCATTGTGGTATAGGAAAGTTTACAATCAATAGGCATGGTGTGTACAAAAATAATCTCCTATCACATACTAACCAGTTTCTGGTTTATAGCAGGGATGTATAGCTTGCACAGTTCAATATCTGATACAATTCCCTAATCTTATTTTTGCAACCTCATGCACAGACTTCTGTGCTGATATCATTCGGCAGCAAAATATCAGACCAAGGTGGGAAGCTGTTTATGGCAGGAGCATGGTAGTGACATGGGATCATCACCAAAGGGTGGATCCAAAACAATTACAGTGGTACTTCACAAGACGAATAACTCACAAGATGTGAAACTCGCAGGACAAGCAAAAAAAATTAATCAAATTTATTCCGCTAGATGAGCCACGACTCACGAGATGAGAAAACTACGTGCCACACCTTGCGCATCATCAGTAAGTGTGCTCTGTATTTCCCATTCAGACAGCAACTCTGCGTGAGAGTTCTGCCAACGTGGCAAGTGCGCATGCGTGTTCTGCCAACTCTACCTCGTGC
>JANHZU010010398.1:270912-283015 GCA_032468055.1 Acrochordus granulatus | reverse complement strand
ATAGTGGATTTTTTGTGTAAAAAAAGAACCTTGTTTTTAGGTTTTCTTAAAATAATTTAATTGGTGTATAATAGCTTAATTAAAACAAATCAATAGCATACAAATAACTAATTGATATTTAATATGTATGGGAAAGAACATTTAGTTACAATATAATTAATTCAATATTAGGTAAGTGTTGGAATTACAATTATGTCCTTACAATTATAAAGTTTCTTGTTTTTTTAATAAACTTGCAATTAAGGAGGAAGGAACTCTCAAAATTATTAAATAGATATTATTAGGCTATTAAACATTTATTATCATTCCTGATGGGATACAGCTGCACAACAGTAGAAATTATGATGATGTTAATAAATCATTACTATCCCTACAGTTGTATTTTTTACTGCTACATCCAAACCTTGAGCCCATTATGACTCCTGCAGAACCTAATTGGCTACACAATGAGAAGGAAGGAAGGAAGGAAGGAAGGAAGGAAGGAAGGAAGGAAGGAGAAAGACAGACTTTTAAAGAAGAATAAATTATTTATTAAAACGTTTAATAAAACAATACATAGCTACATATAAAGCATAAAATATCAGTAAATAAGGAGTTTATGATAAAATTTGACATTAATTCAATGTATAGAGTAAAGTTTATTATGTCATCTTAAGAAATAACTGACAATTTCTATAAAGCATATGTTTAATATTTATATCACCATTGTATCTATGTAATTAAGTAAAGAGAAAAGAAAAAGAAAAATCAGTAAAAACCTATAGGGAAACTACAAAATTTTAGATTCCCTCAACTGCTGATTGCCTCAATAAACATTTAAACCCTTTCTAATTACTATCTTTCCATCAATAATTTCCCCTTGAAAAGCATATGGCAAGTGTTTTCCTTGTTGTGTAATACTTGTCTGTTCTGAATGTATATGCTAATTTTGACTTTGCTGCATGTTTTCCAGATTTGGTTTCTGAGGCTGACATTGTTGGCAAAGGATCTCTTTTCTAATGTTGAGCCAAATATCTCTGGCTATATCTTAATAATTGCAATATTTTTATTTATTCGCTCTGAAACAATTCCTAGTAGAAAAGGAGAAGCTAATTTCTAACCCTACCATCCTCGGTTCCAAAGAAGAATTTATGAGTGGGTCCATATCATGGCTTGATTAAGGCCAGGTGATGTTCTAAGCACAGACCAACAAGGTTGCTCCTTGGCCTTCCATTTCTTAACTGACAAGACTCAGTAAGTGCTGAAAGCTAAAGTTGAGTGTGAAAGAGTATGATAGTTAAGGGGGAAAACCTTTGGTGCTCCCCCTTCTTCACTGATCCTGTAATGTGAACAACCTGGCATATATAAGGCCAACTGCTCTCATGTGGTTTTAGGTTTAAGTATTTTCAGCTATTCATGAATTTCGCAAAATTCACCAACCCATTGGTTTCAACTCGGAATTGATACAGACCAAGCATTATATTTTGTGTATATCTTTTTGAATCACATATTGGGAATATTTCCCAGATACAGACCTTTTTGTAATTTAATAATTATCAGCATAGTCAGCAGCACTATAAAGGACTGTGCAAAACAAGATGGTAATAATTCTGCAATTATATTTCACAATTAAAGTGAAAGGGGATTGACTTTTCATTTGAAGTCATTATTTAATGTGGTTGATGAGGTTAGGCTAATTTAGTATTTTTAAATAACATTTTGATACCTTAGTAGTTTATTAAACACTTAGTAAGGATCATTGATATCTTTGCTTTCATAGGAACAAGTGTGTAAATAGCAGTCTATTTACTTCTACCATTTTACAATGATACCTAGTAGAAGTTGTATTTAAAAGATGACTGCTTTTTCAAAAATGAGACTTTGTTTTTAAAATAAACGTAAATATTCATCTCTCACCTGGTCATATGAAAATGTTAAAAATAGATTGGATTAATATTGATCCACGCTGATCAATAGAAATTAAAAATTAATTGTTCATGTCCCTCCATGGGCTGTTTTCTATTTATCACAGTCTGACCAAAAGTTTGGTCTTGGCTAAGAAGATGGATTAAGAGAGTTGCAATCTGCCTATCATGAGATCCAGTAGTTGTTTTTTTTGTTACAGATAAAACTTTAAAAGGATCCCAAGCAAAATTCATACATTTCAAAGAAATTTGATCAGTGGGGCTACATTACGTAAATAAACTCTGACCCTTTAAGCTGTGCAGCAAACAGAACAGTGCCTTCCTTTTTTCCATCTTGATATAAGGAGACTACATTAGAGACTTTCCATGGTGATTTTCCACACTATAGGATAAAAAGATCTATTCAGTATTCCTTTCATAGTTTTGGAGGAAGGAGATACACATACCCACACAAACCCACAAATACATATCTTTTAGAAAAACTATACTTGAATCAATTTCTTTGCTTATTTACTGATAGCCCAATACCTTCTATAAGAAAACAAGAGATCATTGACTTCATTGGGCCTTGACATTCAGCCACTTTATGGGCCAGCTATTTTGCTTTGAAAAAGCATATAGCTGGAGACAGATTTATATTTCCATGCAGCTTCCATGTTTTATTTTATCACACAGTCTGATAAGTGAAAGGGATTATAAAGCTCTCATTACTTGTATGTGTGAAGGGCAGAGATTTACCGAACATCCCTTTGATATAAGCATTCATCACAAATCTTTGGAGCAGGGAGAGGTCTTTCTGTTGGAGAAGATGAGTTGGGTAGGCACTGATAAAACCTGGACTTTTTCAAAGTATTCCATACATAGTTCAGATGGAAGAGGTGGGAAAGTTCATGTTTGAAATAATACATCCACACAGTTTCTTGCATTTCAGGATTCCTCCCAACTAGCTAGCTGCTTAAAGACCTAAGGGCTGAGGATTTAGCAGCATGATAATCTTAGCAAATAATATAAAAATGAAACCATCCCTGATTTTCAGAAATTACTCCCCTTGAAAAGGGCAAAGGCTCTTTAAAAGCAAACAAACCAAGTTTATAACATGGATATGGAATTCCCAAGTTTACAGTCCAGAAGGCTAACCCAGTCACTTACATTTTGAGTCACAGTCTCAAATTCATAAATATTTCTAGCTCAAGATGAAGTGACAGCAAACCACTGTTCAAATTGATCATATAAATTAATTTCCACTTTAGATATCACATGCAGTATTAAAACTGGGGATACCACTGAGAATGTCCAAACCCTTTGATAAACCTAATAAATAAATCATTTTGAAGTCAGAATAACAAGGCACAGTCATTAACTGTCTGGGGACAGAAATGCATTGCAGTGATAGGTTTCATCCCAAATATAAATACGTTTGTTATGATGTGTGAAATAACTCTGTATGCATATAGAGGGTCTTCAGAAATAGAATATGTGTAGAATTGTAGCAATACCTTTTACTATTTGTCTCCTCCTAACTGGTTCATCTATCAGTAAAATAGTTCAAAATACCACCCCAAAATATCCCCACACCTCTAAAAATCGTTTACAGTCTTTTTAAGTTCTGAAAACAAAGGGCATTGGAATCTTTTTGCTTTTATTGAATAACATCACTGTATATTTAAAACCAGACACAATTTATGATTGATGATTTTGCTAACTGATATATACTTTGTCTTTTGTAGAACTTGGTCTCCCAAGAAGAGGATGTTATTTAGTCTTTGGATTTATGTACAAGGAGAAATATCGGCGTATGACTGAAGGTTAGTATTTTTCACCTTTTTATATTGCTATGGTTTTACCTTTATTCCCAGATTTTTGCATAAAGAAGACTGGAATGTTTTTATTTCCAAGCATCTGAGTGATTATTTTTACATGTCCAAGATATCTGGGCCAGACCCAAGTCTCTTGTTCTACAGCAAAGCTTTCCATATTAATATGGAAGTTTCCTTTCTAAAGATCTACAGTTCATCTCCTGCATTTACAATCAGACATCTTCATGACTTGGTATCTGCCCAGATCCATATCCAAGAAGAAAATCAGTGACAGAATCTAATGACCTGATACTGCTTGTTTGCTCATCAGAGGCAGTGAACTTCCAAAAGGCAGTGATGGTAAGAGAAGTAGCTTTCATGGTCTACTTGCTTATTGTCAGAAAATAACAGCTGGTTCCTATAAAGCCAAAGCATAGTGATAAAATGAAAATAGACCCATGGATGGAGATCAGACTACTGAAGACAATCTGAAGCTGGTGCTATACATGGTTTGTATTGCACATATCCTAAATTATATATTACTAATCATTCCCTTCACTTAATGAATTCTCACTACCCTCGATTAGTCTTGCAACAGGTAGGTGGAACTCAGAACAGAAATAATTAAACTAGCAAAAACATTTGCAATGGAAAACATCCAAGCCGCTTCTAGTTTTCATCCTGGACATGTTAAAAAATGAAATCTCATAGAAAGAGCTTCTCATACTACCAATATTTAATGTTCTTACTATTAAAATGAGAAATTGGCAAATATTGGTCTCTTAATTGCTTTTCTTTGTCTACAGAAGTTAATATTCTGTCTTTTCCTCATTTTCTTATGTTCACTGGAATAAGAAGAGAGATAAATTATACATAGAATTCAAAAACAAGCCAGCGATAACTGGTGGCCTCAAAATGGTTTTTAAAGTTTCTTCCTTATTTGGGTTTAAAAATTCACAACATGCTAAAACTATCTTTTCTCTTTGATACCAGCATTGCTTTTGATCTATCAGTACTTCATCCTGCCATAAAGTTGCTATGATATAAGAAATGTTGCTGGCAAAGAAGGTACCCACAGTTTCAAGGCTAGAGAGAAACTTTATAACAACAAAGAAAAAGTGCATCCTAAGGCCATTAAGGGAACATCCAAGGATCTGTTGACTAGAAAACAGCCTAGAATTTAAACCATAAAGTCTAAATCTAAAGCTTTAATTTCTGTTGCACTAGGCAGATATTTGTGTGTGTGTGTGTCTGTTGAAAGATAGGGAGAGAATGAGAGAGAGGATACATATATAGTTTTGTTCTTTGCAATAAAAAAATTGAATACAGTTAACTCATGTCTGACAGCCTTCTACCGAGTAAGTCAACTCCTAAATAATGGCTGTAAGTGTATAGAAAACCAAGAATGATAACTGAGCCTGATGTGAACTCTAGCTGTTAGAAGCTATACATAATAATATAGCATCACTAGCATTATGAATCTATTCAAACATTTGGGGAAATTATATCTAAAATATATATTTATTATTTGGAACTTTTTCCAGAGTTGTTTGCAGTAGGAAACCCAATTTTTTATAAGTCAGTATAAAAAACTGACTGTCAGCTTTTTTTTAAAGCAATATGGTTGATGTGCTGAGATAAAAAAGATACTCATATGAATGGGATAAGGTATGTAGCAATGTGTTGTGAACTGCACTAATAGCCTCTGCCTATCAGAAGCATCATGGGATTCTCATTGGTTCTGTGGTCCATGCATTCACATGGATACTGTAAGCAGAAAATTTTTATGGATTTTCAGTTATAAAGCTTAGTCCAAATCCTGAAAGGGTTAAACATGACTAAACATGGCTTCAGGATCTGAGAAAGTTTCCCCATGCAAATTGATTTTCTATATTGAGATTGTCAGATAAATGCCTAAATGTTAGGAATGGTGCAAAAGGACCCATATCTCATCAGCTCTATACGTCCTTTCAAGATATTTTGCCTTTTAAGGTAAAAAAGGAGTCAAAATTCCCACAACAGAATTTCAAACAAAAAAAACATAGAAATCTAGCTGTAGAACTGGCCTGGTAGTTCTCATGATAAAGGGGTATTGATTATGTACTGTATAAAAATACACAGCAATAATCATTTTGATTAATTGCACAAAACAGTTCAGAATTATTTGAAAATAAAGCAAAATAAAAACAAAACTAAGTAGAAGCAGGCTGTTGTAATAGATAGTATGTAACAGAGAGCTGCAGTTTTGATAGATTTAAACTACAGGAATCTGTAGAGATAAAGCAATTGTATGCCTGTTTGCATTTGCATATCACCTTTGAAAATGGAATGGAAAAAATCAGAAATTCACACATTCAACAAAAACAGCCATTTTCAGAAAAAGGAGAATGAAACGATTGCAAAGTTTTCCCTGCTCCAAATGGTCTCTGTGAAATTATGGACAGTTGCTTAAGAGAAGAGGAAGTTTGAAGCAGTGTTATTTAAACAAATGTTATAATCTTCTTCAGATCCCAAAAATATGGACAGTGTTGCCAATAGAACATTTCAAACAATTAAGAATATTGTGTTTATGTCAGTGCCAACTTAATGAAAAAATGAAAAATTTCCAGATCAGATCCTCAAAGCTGGATGGGGTCACTGAATAGATCAGTCCATACCCTGTCCTCATAATTTTCACAGGTATTAATACATTTGTCCGTTCCATCCAAATGTCAGATCCTTAAGCATATTTTAAAATAAGATCCAATACATCTTAATGTGTTTTTATACAAAAGTTTCCCAAACATACAGAGTGGGTAGCATGCATTTTTGCTTTAGATATGTACCCTTACCCAAATATAATTTTTTCTACACAATTTATTTTCAATGGATGTATTTTTATATGAATCTTTTCACATACTGCTCTTCCTCCAAACAACATTTTGAGATGTACTCTAGTGGATTATGTGAGATATGTGCCCGTTGATGTTATGAAACTTAGATTTCAGTTAGTAAAGGTAAAAATTTACTCAAATTCATGCTTGACTCCTCAGTACATCCATTTTTGTTTTGTCAATGTAGAAATTATTTGCTCTCCTCTTATTCCATCATTTTTTTAAAATTTCCTAAATCTAGCCGACAGCCTTCAGGTTGCCTGGTGATTTTTCATCTCAAAAATAATTATGTATGATATGTTTCCAAGTTCCTCATTAGGAACAAATGATTTCTAGTGAGAAATAGTGTGCCATCTCTTAATTGTTCTCTTCTTATTTTACTGTTCTACACCTTAGATCTCATATTTATAAAGTAAATATAACTTCTTTAAGTACCTGGCAACTATTTTATTTATGCAGTTGTTAAGTGGCCTGCCATGTGTATTCTCCCAGAGGGGGATTTACTATTAAAATCACATATTTTCCCTTGTTTTATTCAGATTTAATATAAACTCTCTTTGCATATTCAAAATGCCTTCATAAAAAAGAGTAGAAGTCCAAAATTTCAATAATCTACTCTAAAAAAAGAATTTTCCTTTTTTCTGTCTTCATGATACAATATTAACTTTAAAAACCAGTATAGCAACACTTTAGCTTTTGTTCCAATTGATCTCCATTCTTCGTTTTCTCTGGAAATTGATAAGATTCTAAACATGTAGTTTTCTTTATGGAAGATTTAATACAAACACTATTAGCAATGCATGAAGAAGCAACTGCTGATCAGAATCTACAAATCCTTAAAATGTAGGAGGCAGAACCTCTATTTTGTTCTGCTGAATTAACTTAGTAAATGTTATTCTGTGCAATGCAGCTCAGTGGAAAAGTAATATTTTGGCCCATATTATAGAGTTCTCCAATTTTTCTCTTACTGTTTGCACTTTCTGGTATGTCTAATTGTGAAGGAAAAATGTTCAAGAATGAATAAAATATGGATGTCAGTGATGGTGGATTCAACAAAGTCTAGAGTGCAGCTGCAAGCATGTGATTGAAACCCTGCCCTCCTTCATGTGGGTCACATATAAAAAGATGTAGACCTTTGACTGAATGGTCATGAACAGATCTTGGGTCTTTTTACCCCTCCATGGATGCCTTTGAATAAAAGAGGTTTTTCTCTACATAATTTCTAAGACCATCACTTAATTCAAGAAGTTATATGAATATCAACCTTTCATTCAGCATGGATATAAAGAATATCTTTGAAACGGAGTGATTTTCCAGACAAGTTGATACATTTTTCTTGGCAATCAAGTTTTATGAAGTTTCTTTTCTTTTTAACTTTTCATGTTAGTACTGATAGTTCTTTTTAACTTTTCATGACCTGCTAATTTCCCACCCAAGTATTAATTTGGCTGACCCTGTTTAACTTCCAAATTTAGGCAAGGCCAGTCAGCTGATGATGATCTAAACCAGCATCCTTTACCCAATATAAAACTTTCATTTAAAATCAAAACCTGCAATACAGTGCTATAAAGCAAGTTTTTGTTCCTGGTGATTAAGTGTGAGATTGCAAAGTATCTCTCTAAAACCCACTTCAGATTTGATCTGGGATAAAATTATTTTATACAGGGAAAAGAGCATATGATAGCAGCAGTAGTTTTATTTTTAACAATCTATGTAGTTCATTTGAAGTTCTGCAGACAATCTTGCAGATCACACACGTCTGGGCATGTTTTTGTGGGTATAATCACAGATTCTTTGCAGCTGGTGTAATCAAATATATAGGTTGAGGAAGAATCAATGTGTCATTATTTCTTCATGTGCCCATTTATTTTTCCCCAGATAGTCTATTTTGAAATATCTGAATTCTTACTGCCATTGAAGTATAAAGGGAAACATTGAAATTGAAATTCTTTTACTGCTCTAAGAGAAATAAACTTCTTTTTTCCCCTAATACTTTGGGTAATAGATGCAAGAACACAAATATGGATTAGGACTGTGCAAAATATTTGAATGAGGCATCTTGCAAAGCATTTCTCATGATTAGAGGAACTAATCAAGCAGCTGCTTCCTTTGGGAGGCTCACAGTGACTACACTGAACCCTTCCTGAACCCCTTCCTTTGGCTAATGTTTTCATTGGAAGCATTGCCTGGGCATGCACAGCTTGTTAGGGGAAATCTTCAAAGCAGTCAAGCGAGCTTTCTATAGGACATAGCTGCTTTAATGCCATGAGAATGAGTGGTTTGCTCATGCAGTGTGCTTTGCAACACATCCATTTTGAATATTAATATGTATACTGGGTACAGATAATGTGTTTCATTTCCTTCCTTCTCATTTATTGATTCTTGAAGAAGTAGTAGATGGAATGTTTTACTCTCTTTATCAACAGCAGCATTAATTTTCTTCCAGTCAGTCATGGCCACTTTGTTACTTTTGCTATTTGAATAAGCCATGTAACCTCTTCACTTAGCTTATAATATTATTATATAGGATTGGGAAAACCAGATATATGTTTATGTAAGCTATTTAATATACAGGTGAACAGCCATTCATTCGATGGCTGTTCAAAGCTGCATGTTGTATACCTTGCTGTGCCTCTTGTGCATCCCCTTGCACCTGTGTACATCATCCCCAACCCACACAGCACACCTCTTTGCATCCTTACATACCCTCCCTGAGCCTTACGTACTCCTGCATACCCTCTTGCTGCCTCCCCCAATTCAGCAACAGCCACTTACCTGCTTCTATCCTGGGACTTGCAATTCCCTGCCATCTTCCCCACTGACTTTGGTTGTGGGAAACCAGCAGGAAGCTGCCTCGCCTAATGACCTGAGATTTGGTTAATGTTGGTATCTGGAACTGCAGGGATTGCTATTACTTAGTAATGGGGTTGTACTGTATAATTGCATCACTTAGTGACAGAAATTCCGATCCCAATTGCCATTATAAGTTGAGGACTACCTGATATATATATTTAAATGTATTATATTGTGTTATGTTATGTTACCTGAAGACCTTACAGAATAAAGGGATGTGATAATATTCATTACTTTGCCTGTTATGATGCCCCTTTAGTCAAACATAACCCTTCCAAGAAAGAGATATAAATGAGCATAACTCTGGCCTTTTCTTATGGTCTGGAAGCTTTAGTTCTGTGAGCATTAGATGAGGTCTCAGTTCTTTCCTCTTTTTTCACACTCTCCTGAATCAGATTTCTTGCCAGCTTTGTACTGACTAGTTAGCAGCTAACACTGTAGCAATTATGGCATGTTTTGGCAGCCATTCATACAATGACTAGCAAGAGATATTAAGTACAAGGTGGCTCAGCCCTCTCCTCCACCATCTGTTCAGCAAGCCAATAGATTATAAATTCTGAAAGTTTCCTTCTTATCTACAGAAGAGCTGGAGCACAAGCAGATTTCTCTTCCTTTTTTAATTATTGTTCTTTTTCACAACTCCACTCATTCTTCAAGGATGCATTAAGAAACATTCCAAACTGTTCTGCTGAACCAAGATATTTTCAATATAGTGGCAGCAATCTGTGATTCAGTCAAGATTTGATTTGGGTTTCAGACCTGTAGCGGCAAAAGGTTGAGATTTTCAGTTGCAAGTTGGATGACAACATGATTCGATTAAACCCATTGAGATTAAAGATGTGATTTAATAAAAAGTTCAACTCTAGTGGGAATTGGGAAGCATCAAAACATCTGCACCAACTTTATCTTGGAAGAATGGAATAAAAGGAATGGTAGATACATTAGAGAAGTCATTCAACCCAGTAATCTCTAAAGACTCAGTGAATGCATTTTTCAAATAATCTCTTGCATCCCTTTTAAGGCTGAACAGTCTCCAAATTATCCAGCAAAGAACTTTCAGAGAATTTTGGCTGAATCAATGTATTGAAGAAGAAAAAAGCTATTTATAAAAAAATTGAAGAGTCCATCTCTCTTTGACAACTTGTTCTGCTAGGTTGGCAAGCTTTTTGTTAAGGTCCAGTAAAGTATTGTATTTACTTTATTAGGATCAGCAGATCATAAGGCCTTTCAAAATATTGGAAGTTAATCATTAGATTTTTCAATACTGGATTTGCTCTCCCAATGATCTTACAAAGAGAAGGTAGATTATTGTCTTCTTGACTCCACAGAATAGACCTCACTTTATTTTCTATTTTTCCCCTTGAACCCGAGCCTGGCCCTAACCTATTATATAGAAGATTCAGATCTGGACTACAGAACAGTGGGGGAATAGTTCAAGAGACAGGCACTTATGCATTGCAGATAAGGCTGCTTTATGGTTTATAATTATCTTGTACCAACCCCCCAAATAATTATAACTCATGCATATTAATAATTGATCTAGAACAGCATCCCTGTGCCACAGTGCATATAAGAGAAAGGGGGAAGATCAAGCTGGGTTTGCATAATGTGATTTGGTATAAATCGAACAACTAGTAAAATGGCAATGATGAGACATGTATAATTGCATCCATGCACCCCCGTCCCTTTGAAGGAGTCAGTGAGTTATTAGAACAATTAACTGGTGTGTCCATTAAAGGCAAGCAGCAATTATTTTGTTTCTAATTTAGAATAAATATAAAAGCCCACTTGTGCTACTGAGTGGCTTATTTGTCCTGTTTAAAGGGATCTAATGGGTTGAATGTTGTCAACAGAGAAAGAGCTTTCTCAATTTCCATTTGTTTTCCTGTTAATTTGTATCTTTCTTCTGCCTGCCCTCACTTTTTTCCCTAATGGAAACATGAAAGAAGAAATGAAGGAGGGTGAGAGTTTTATAAATACTTGGGCTGGTTAAAGCTTCAAAGGGATATTCCAGTTCTGGGAAGATTTGTAGGAATCATTCCTTGGAAAATGCTTTGCAAAGTAACCCATTTTCCCTTGGCTTCTAAAGGTCGGGTTATCCGTTCACCTTGCCTTGCTCCACAACTCTTATTTGGCAGTACAGTAGCTGGAAGCAGCTTCTGCCCTGCACATGCTCTGAATCTTTTTCCTAATTCTTCTATTTGATAGTTGGAAGCATTGGAAATGGCTTCTGTACATGATCACTAAGGTCTGGATTTTATTAACAGCTAAAGGAATGCAAAGCCAGGTCTGTTAAACAACATGACTGTGGTGCAAAGTAAAAAAAGGGAGGGAAAGAGCATTGTTGAGATAATGCTTTGAAGGCAAAATGCTTCATCAGTGAAAGGTTTCTCTGTTGGGCTTGGCATAATCAATTCTTGGGTGGAAGCTCTAAGAGTTGATTTGACCAACTCCATTTAGGGGCAAAATCCAGACCTTGCTCTCTAGAGAAGCTTTACAAATCAAAGTACTGATGTTGGCTCCAGTTTTTCCTCTTCGAGCGGACAAGATGGATTGGTGCAGTATGTAGGAGAACCCATCAGTGAATTACTGTAACTTTACAAAGTTGCTTGAAATGTTCCCAAATAATTTAACTAAGTAAATGGTAATATAATGCAGGGTCATCAGAAAAATGGCT
>JANHZU010010398.1:258238-269908 GCA_032468055.1 Acrochordus granulatus | reverse complement strand
ACGTTAGGCATGAAATCCAGTTGTGTGAGTTTGGGCCAATCACCAGGAGACTGTGAGTTCTAGTTCTGCCTTAGGCATGAAAGTGGCTGGGTGACTTTGATCCAATCACAAACAGTGGTGTTGTGTGAAAATAGGAGGAGGAGGAAAGAGTATTTTGTTGTTCACCACTTTCAGTTATTTGTAAAAAAAAACAGCAGAAATACGATTAAATAACTATTTTCTGAGTACAGTGATCTTTCTGTGTTGAGGATTGCATACTAGGATGCAGAACTAGGACCATAGTTTGGAAAACTGGGAATTTGTTTTCGAGCTTAACTTTCTCTTTGTGACAGACTCCAGATGTGTTGTGTTTATGCTTCCCAAATTCCCATTGGCCATGCAAGTTTGGAATGGTTGCCCCAAATCATATGGAAGGCATTGAATTTGAGAATGCCCTTTTAGTTAAGTTTAGTATTTGTATGCTCCTCTGCTTTATTACCATTTGTTGAGGGAAAAGGGAGGAGAAAAATCTGTTGAAATATTTTCAGTATATTTTTCTTCCATATACATATTTTCAAGTATTTACTATTGGAAGCTGCATTCAGAGAATTGTGACATCTGATGAAATAATTATATCTGCACATTAGTTTGACAGACCAAGACATTTCCTATATAGAAATAAAAGTGTTAGAACTGATTTCTCAAAGCCATTGTGGAACTGCACATTCAAATATTAAGAACTGCCAGGACCAGCACTAACAACTTTCATATATGAATGTCCTGTTTGGTAAACCAGAAAACATGGAAGCTAGTGACTCAGAATCTCTGTGACTCAGAAAATATTTTGAGGAAAAACAAGGACTCTACCCACCTAGGCTAGCAATTACAAGTCTTCTGCTAGATGCTCTTCAGAGATTTCTGTGTAATTCAGGCTGGATTTTATTTGGCAATACTACTTTTCTAGTTTGATCTTTTGACCTTGGCTTCTATCCATTCTAGATTCTCATGTAAATTTCTACAAGAAAGGGGATCACATTACCCAACACCAACAAATATCCAATCCATGTTGGAAATATTAAATATTAGACATTTTGGTATAATTCATATTGTTAGAATCAACTTGTCTCATTTAATATCAATATTAAATATCTGGCTCTGCCAGTTGACTTGGGACCTCAATGAAGACATCCCATTCTAGAGGGGTTTAGTAGATTAAAGAGAAGATCCCACCTCTATCCTGTTTGTATATCGGTTCCTTTATTATCTAGATTTTTGTTAACTTTTAATATTTAATGTTTTTAATGTGTTGTTTTGTATTGTTGTTTTATGACGTTGTAATTTACCATAGTCGCTCAACAGTGAGATGAACAGCATATAAATTGAATACATACATACACGCTCATACATGCCTATATACAAACACACGTACACACAGAATTAGCCCAGGAAATATATACCATTTCTTCTTTATTTGTATGTGGATCTTTTGATAAACAAGTATTTTTATAGCATTTCTGCAGACCATATTTGTTCATTTGGGTATGCAGAGATTCTTTAAATAGATCATCTATTTGTGACAAACTATATTTTGATTCTTGACTTGTCAGACACAGAGGGGTTGGTACACAATGTAATTTCATCAGATTGTGGTAGAAAGTTAGTGCAATATTACATGACAAATATATCTCATTAATATTCATAAAAGACCAACTGTGTGGCATGCAGAAGCCATTTAGCTTTGTTAGAGAGACAGACAGATGAGAAAATTTTCTTGTTATAGCTGAAAGCAAATGCTACATGAAGTAATTACGGTGCTCTGGAAGTAAAGTTTTTGCTCTTACCTGAACTTCAGGCAGAAAATGTGCAGGAATGTTAAAAGTACTATATGTGATACAAAGAAAGTCACACAAAGGATTCCATCTAAGGACTAAACAGTCTTGATGCAAAACTCCTTCCAGGATGGCAATAAGCTAATCATGTTCCTGCTAGATAATAGTCAGGATACTTCTGACAACACTGAAGTATCTCCTATTTCCATAATCAATATTTCATTCCCATGTTTTCTAAAAGAAAACTGTTGTGTCAAAACTTCCTGCATCAGAGCCTTAAGTATCTTTCATGAGGGTGCAGTATAGCAATTAAATAAAGTACTTTGGGCATAACTAACATACATCAGAAGTTTTGGTCCAACTACCAACTTGATTATTTTGTTTGTTCTGAAATCTGTTTCCTGTCTGTTGAGTTGTAGGAAGTTGTGGAACATGTGAATAAGAACTAGATATAGGAGATAACATCATCACCCCACAGAATTTCAAATCACTACCATGTCTTACGGCAATGAATTTCAGATTTGTTAAAGTATCAGGTATGGAAATGTGACCTTTGTGTGACTATTAACCTGCTGTCACTCACTTTCCTTAAGTAATATTTTAGAAATGGGATGGGGAACAGTTTGTTTACCACATTTTCTCAGGAAAGATCTATAAGCCTGCATGATGGCAGTGAACATATCTAATGCCCAGGGTAGATGAATCCAGAGGCAAAACTAAATGGAGCCTTTCCTTTACTTCTACCATCACAATATCATCCCTTTCTTTCCATTACCTTGTGCTGCCTTTTTGTGCTGCTTTTTCTTTCTCTTTGTGGTATCCAGTTCCTTCTGTCTCTTTCTCTCCACTTCGTTCTAAAATGCTTCCGGAGGAGAACAAAGCACCTTTGTCTTACTCAAACTGTCGCCTATAACTTGCAAAGCTTTTGAAATTAGGACAGCAGGTTTTGAGATTCATCTGATGCCATGTGGAAAGAAGCTCAGAGCTACATATGCGTAGCTGCTACGTACAGTAGCAGAGTGTTTTAAATGATATTCTATCATCATTGGTCATAATTTTGTAAATATTCACCCTGTCCTACCAAAGCATGTCCCTTCTAGCACTGAAAAGCCCAAACATCTCACAGAAAAATTGACATCATTTTGATTATCTTAGATTCTAATTAACAATCAGCAGTATTTGTAATGAATTGGGATGCCATCAACCCTTTCCTGAAGATGTCATCACCCAAGCCATGCAGTGATGTATTTCAGTTCACAACTTCTGACACAACAGTACGTGTTATGGCATTTGTGTGATAACATTCACATGTAAGTGTCATCATTTCCTTATGTTCCCCTGCCCCAGATGCCTTTATTTCCAGTTTTCACTCCACCAAATGCATCATGAATATTATGGAAGAAATGTTCAGGCATCTATTCCCACTTGAGAACTAAAATCCTAAACTTTGTGTTTGAATCAAATCCCATCTTGAAGAATTAGCATGGCTTGAAGAATAAAAAGTGTTCCATACAAGGTTATTTTCCCACTCCCTCAGATAAACTGCATGCAAATTATTGCCCTCTGCTTTTTTTTTTTTGGTCATCTGGACAATAACCGAGTGAGTTATTAGTGGATATTGGTTTTTATTATAGCCCCTTCTCCAGATACTGACTTTCAGTTAAATAAAATCCTAAGGATCTGGATCTGGAAATACAATTAGAAATATAGTGGGATCCAGAAGGTCTTTATTGCTAGGCAGCCTGAATGAGCCTGAACTTTAGACAGCTGGGAACTATACAGTCTATGGAGCACTGCTTTCACCTTCAGTTCAGTAGCTTCATTTGCTTCAATAAATTGCTATGTATTCCAAATCCCATACCATCTTCTTACATCCAGTAAAATCAAAATACCTCTTTGTAGCAGCACATTCATCTATATCTTCCTCTAAAACAATTAATGTTGCCACTTTGGCCATTGTAAACACTGGAGAGACCTGCAAAGAAAATAAAAGAGAGGGAGGAGTCTACTCCTCTTAGTCCATGTCTGATTACAAACCTGCAGTCATCTTGAAGAATCTGCTCCACATCACACAGCTGGAAAGAGTCTCAAAAAATCCTCTAATCTACTGGTGTTGCAATAAACATATCACTTCAGAGTTTAATGTGCTATTTATAAAAGAAGGCCCTTTGGCTCATTGACCAGCATATTAGGCAAAGGTTATATCTGAGAAGCTTACAAATTGAGTCAAGTCGAATTGAGATGGTAATCTACTTCCTCTAATCACTTTTCCATTACCAATATTTAGGAACTTCTGCTTAAGGTTCTGGGCCATCAGTATAGGAAGTCACTGAAATCCCAATTCTCCATGAACTTGACTTCTTTAAAAATTATTTTTAAAAATCCAAATGTCTCTCTGCTCTTACCTGAAGTACTGGAATTCAATTTCCCAATTTAATTATGCACTGTATGAATTTATGGTTTTCCTTCTACCACTTTCAGACCTTCCTATTTTTAATTTCAGTGGATATCATCAAATTCTAACACTGAAGGAAGGAAGGAAATTATTTCTCTATTTTCATTATCTATTATATACTTATCTCATGTCTTCCTTTACTCTTTGATCTTAAAACCCAGTTGCTGTAATCTTTTGTCACTGGCTACCTCCCCTTTCTGAACATTTTAAAAGCTGTTTCATACCCACTGTAAAGTGTGGTGATCAGATCTATATGTTATTTCAAATATGGTTTCATTATTGATCCACATAAAAAACAGTGCATTATTATACTTGAATACCCTTCCAAATGATTCCAAACATGGTTGGCAACCCGTCCCTTGAGTGACAGAGCTTTTCTCTCAAGAGGTTAAGGTGCTGTGGCTTGTTTCCAGAAATACATTATTCCACAAGTCACAAAGGAAGTACAACTTGAGAGCTGTTTCTGTTAGCTTGCCATAAGAATTTTAGTCTAATAGAATTGAAAATAATAAATCCACAGTATGGTGATTTCCTCATCTGAGCCTGAACTTTTTACACCATAGCTCTGGAAAGATTACGATTCATCACTACAGCTTATGAAGTAACCTCAATGATGCAAGAGTACTAAACAGACACAGAAATGACACACGGAGAGGTTTAGACAGATATATTTCCCTAGAAAAGTCTCTAGATATTTGATTCTAACTATATAATAAGAAGCACAAACTAAAGTTCAAAAGAAAAGCACATGTTTCCCCCCATGATGAGTGATCATTAGGGGGCTGCTTTTTTCAATGGTTACATTGACATTTGTAATTGTAAAGGAAGCCTTGGATAGTGAGCAGCCATTGTGGAAGCAATCTATTTGCCCAGCACAACAATTCTAACTGACATTCAATATATCCATAGCAAAGAGTTGCCATGGACATGTAATGAGTCCTTCATGAATTGTCAGTCCTGGCAAACAATAATACTGGGATATCAGGAATGGCTATGAAACCACTAAGCATTACCTTAGCAATTGCATGGTTTCAGCTCAGCAGGAGCTGAATAGAGGAAGGATGAAGCTAGTTGCCATGTGTGATGTGAAAAACGACGCTCCTTGACCTGTTGATGCTCCATCCCTCTACTTAGTAAATATTTTCTGGAATTCTGCTGAGAATGAATATGAGAGTTTTGCTTCCACCTGATCCGAGACAAGATAAATACTAGCTGGAAAGAAGTTTGCCAAGCATTTATCTCCTCTGTGATGGGAATGGGGAAGATCTAGGTTTATAAATGAATGAGGGGGTGGCACTTAATTTTTAAATGTGAAAAGGATTGGCAAGGATTAGTCCAGTGTTATTTAACTTTTTAAAACTCTGCAGTCAGACCTAAAGAAATATTTCTGTTATTTCCTGATAACAGCCATCCAAACCCTGAGTCACTTTGTATTAAAAAAGGAAATAATTGAATAAATCGAGCAGATCCCCCCAGACTACTCCTTTCTTTTTCTGAATAGGGCGAGTCATTTGGGGTATCCATATAGGAGTTGATAGCTGTTGATTCCAGATGTTGACCACTGCAATGTACCATGTGGCACTGTTTTCACCACCCAGAAATTTTTTTGCGTGTAATATTTTGCAGAATTCCTCTGGAAATGTAATAAAACAGGCTGAGTACAATGTAGGCTTAGTGCTTGTCAACTCTGCTCATGTGGGAACAAAATTTACCTCCAGTGAGTGACAGTGCTTTCAGCCCATAGCCATAGGCATCCAAGTCAATTGCTAGTCATTTCTCTGATGAATAATGCATGTTTTGAAGATGGCTCTGCATATATCTTCAAATCTTATAGGATAAATTTAATGTTATCTTAGGGGGTTTACTCCTAAAATGAAGAGATTATTTCAAACCTGCAGCCCACCAGCACAACTACTGGTTTCAAATGTCATTAAGTTTTATTATAACAAATAAACACATCAATGACATTTATAAGTTACTGTCAAGCACAGCAACACAAATATGAAGCAGATAAACTGCATTTGATCCAAATAATTACTGCAGGCAATATTGGGTTACTCAAAGCTGGCAGCTGGGTGCCGAGTAATTTATAAGGTTGCATAAAGCAGTGAGCTACAAACACTTTTCTAAAATTATTATGATCATAGGTAGTCCTCAACTTACAATCACAATTGGGACCAGAATTTGTACTGCTAAGCAAGGCAGTTGTTAAGTCACTCATGCCCAATTTTACAATTTTTGTAAATAATTACCAATCAATTACAATCAATTAAAATGATTGGTAAGCAAATCACTGGAATTGTTAAATGAATCATGCAATTGTTAAGCAAATCCAGCTTTCCCCATTGACTTTGCTTGTCAGAAGCTGGCTGCGGAGGTTGCAAATGGCAATCACATGATGCAATCATCATAAATAGTTGCTAGTTGCCAAGTGCCTGAGTTTTGATCATGTGAGTGAGGACACTGCAATAGTCATAAGTGTGAGGATTGGTTATAAACCACTTTTTTCAGTGCCATTCTTACTTTAAAGGGCATCTAAACAAATGGTTATAAATTGAGGAATATTGTATTGTGCCCCCTTCTTTTTGTCTCAAAAAGATTAAGAGTACAACCTTGTTCTATTTGCGGCCACAGCAGAAAATGTTGCTGGCAGACATTAGAGTCAAAATAGAAATCTGAGCCCAGGGCTTCTCTCTCTTCCTATGAAAATGAATTTGATTTTCTTTTTTCCACAGATTTCATGTAGTTTAAATGGACAAATAAACCAAAAAGTAACCTTGTTGGTGGAGATTAGATCTGCACCATTCAGAAATGTATAATGGCAGGCATATGGGTGCAAAATGTTAAAAAAAATCCACTACTGTTCACAGAAATATTCTGATCTGCTTTAAAGAACTGTGGGTTGGAGAAGAGCAGAAAACAGCCTGCTGTTCTCTGTCACTCTTTGCTAAAATTAATGTTTAAAAAACATAACTAGGAAAGGTACACACCAAATCATATTTGGGGAATGTGTCATATTAAAATAAATGTTAGCACTAGATAGATTTGGAAAATATTTAAGATAAATAGGTAGAAAAGCGTAACTTACAGATGCAAAATATAAACCTGTGTATATTGAGGAGACACAGAATTGGCACAATTTGGGAAGTAGCTTTTGAAAACACCTTTTGCTAAGTAAATGGATGGAATCTGGAAACATGGAAAACCCTGCAACACTGGCATTTATGTCCCTAATCTGGACTTTTAATTTTTGTGCTTTGGATCCCTTTGAGAATCTGGGGAAATGTATGGAGTCTAGAGGCCATAAATACTACTTGCATTCATTATTGAATGAAAAACTAAATGTCTGTTAGAGGTTATAATATATAATAATGAAAATAAAGTTGTAATTCGTTTTCTATTCCAGATAGAAGGATTCCTTGAAATCTATCTGTGGATCCCAAGACTAAGAACCTGTTCTGATTAAATAACTGTGCTACTTATTTCACACATGTATACATGCAGTTTCTCACTAGAACCCATCAAATAATGTTTGCAAAAAATTCTGAGATTCATCTTTGCATACAGCTCAAGGATCGCCCTCCCCACAAAATCCCAACCTAACACGGCCAATCTTGTACTATTGTTAAGAAAACTTCATGGGCATGAGTTAAATTCAGATGAAGGGAGATTTTTCTTTTTGGGGTAGAGTATATAAAAAAAATCTGAGGAAGTTCTAAAACTGCAGGAGAAAATGTATCAAATGGACTATATTAAACTGTTAATTGTAGGACAAATGACTGGATCCTGTGATTGCAGTTGACAATGGTAGCATTTTTGGTTCACTCAATAAGAAAGACATCAAGCTGAAGATAGCTCTTTGGTCAGCTTTCCCTAAATTGTTTCTTTCAGATGTTAGGAATATTGGAAATATAGTCCAAAATGTTTAGTCTTGTACAGTACTCTTACCAGACTAAAAAATGACATTTTACCCATACATTTATTTCTGAGAGTCATCTTAAAGAATAGGTTGGCTAAGATATAGCATATACACAAGGAAAAGACTTAGATATTGTGCAAGGCATCTTTGCTTTGTGATTCTCATTGTGTCATTATGTTTAAGCAAGATTTTTTTCATATATATCTACACAGAGCGAGACAATCTCAAATACGGTCTTTAAATCTTATTAGCTAGAAATGGGCAGACTTCCTCCAAGAGATAAAATAATTATCCTGGTCCCAGAGAAAAATGCAAGGTAAGAAAAAATAATCATAGGTGTCCTTACCATGTTTTTGTTCAAGAGGATAAAAGCTGTGTGTGATAGAACAATTCTCCTCTTGATTCTCACAGCAGTGGTTGACAGTCCTCCAGTATTAGCCATTTCAGCAGCTACAGGAAGGCTGGAAAGAAGATCAGGAAGATGAGGTACGGAAGATATTAGCTTTGGAGAAATTTTCTATTTCCAGAATATAGCATTCGAAGAACTTTCATTATCTAAAGGGGCAAAACAGGGCTCATTTATTTCAGATGGAGCTTCTCAAGTACAATTGTTCTGTGGCTGAGAGATGAATTTTTATAGCAATTGGAGAACAGGGAACAATGGGACCCTCGTGGGACTATTTTATCAAATAGCTCAGAGATTAATTTATTATTTAAGCCTCAATTCTGATTTGTCTGTAAAAACGGTGTAAGAGATGGCAGAAGGCATAATTGGAACAAAATTGCCATTTGATGACATCTAATTTCAAAGATGTTAGCATCTAATTTCAATGATAGCATTAATAGGATGTGTAAATGGGCAGGACAATAGATGGACTCAAGTGATGTGATACTGGCCCTACAATTACACACACACTGTTGGTTGATTTCCTACAAGATAGAAAGATGGACCATTTGGTCCAAACTGAAATACTATAGTGAAAGGCTAAACAAAATATAACTATTTGTTAAAACTGTCCCTGTGGATAGCAACTCTACTGGATGAATACAATGATAAAGTGAAAAGTGAAAGTGCTAGAAACCTATAGCCTCTATGTGTATTCTTAGACTTGACCCTTGGGAGTTTGATCAATCTTAATGGAAATTACTCTTCAGCGTAGATATGTCAAGGCATTGATTTTAAGGAAACTAAGGCTTCCAAGTAAATCTATCTTTCTTACTCTCTTAAAAAGGAGACAATAAACCACCTATTAACATGCTTCTTAAAGAACACATATCTCAACTCACAATATGCATTTTTAATGTTTTTAAAATATTTTTTTGATTACTTAAGTCTGACTGAGAAATATGAAAGCCAACAGATAATGGCATTCTCATCCATGTATTAGTCATCTCCCAACTGGTGACCTGTTGTGTCTTCTTGATTCATTCAAATATTTACTGCACCAAAGTAACAGTAATGAGGACTTTATATATAATATCAGTGATGACCGGGTGATGTCTGAACTATAAAGATGATATAAGTCACGAGATGGGAAATTGTCATTATGGGAGAGAAATGCCACCTTTAATATAACTGAAATAAGAAGATAACTATTCAATCCATTCTGAATAGCTGATCAAAAAACTTGCAGCTACTTTGACTGTTGAGCTGGGATTTTATGGAAATATCAAAGCTGAAGAAGAAATTCAGAAATCTTGCCAGTTAGAAATCAGTAGATTTCTGAAAAGTCTGATATCTTTTCAAAAAATAATTGTTTCTTACATTTGAAGATCCTTAATGGACACAGGATGTTAATGTTTCTTTCTGTGACAATTTCAAAACCAGTTGCTATTTGATATGGCCTGATTTTATACAAAATTTTTCAGATCTGAAAAATTTGGTTACCACGTTGTAGTGTTAGAGTAATTTAAATGCAGCTATGATCAAAAGTGGCAGCACTGAGTTCCTTCTTCCATCTCTTGAGCTTTGGGAATACCATTAAACTGCTACCATAATTTTTAATCTGTCAGGTGCTGCTTTCAGCCTTAATCATTTCTTTATTTGCTCATCTTCACTAATGAACGTGTTTATTATATCTTAATGAAAGACAAACCATACTTTGTTTTGAGTTCTGGCCAAGATAAATATACTCCTGCCAAGAATGCTTACATGTGCTATGGATGAGAAAGGATGAGTCAGCATTTGGCATATAGATGTAAAAATCTATTGTTGAACTTCCATAGCCTTATCTACAGATTATCCAAAATTGCAAACAGAAGGGAGGGAAGCATCTGGCAGGAAATAAGAGCATCATAGCTATTGCTGAAACAAAGAGTTTCCTCCCCATCCCAAAGCACAGGCATTTGAAAGTAGCATTTACATATTCAAACCTTCTGATGGATCCCTGCATTCGATGTTTAATATTCTCCACATCTCTTTAATTAATTTTGTCTTGCAAAACAAGATCATTTTCCTGATGAAGAAAGAAGTCTTTTTATGTCAGTCAGTTTTCTTCCTCCTCTTTGCTGTTTTTCATATTTTGTTCCTTTTAATTCATTAATATAAATTTACAATATTCTAAGAGAATATTGGGAAATATCCTTCAAATAGAGATAGGCACACAATTTATTTCTGTGTGGTGTCGCTTTCACTGCTTGATTCTATCTCATTTCCATTTCTATCTGCATCTGTTTTTTTAAAAAAAAATTCTGGGAAAAGAAAGGGCGGAGCCAGAGGTTAAGAGCGGGATTTGTGTACTATGCATGCACAAATGCCAAAAGTCCTTATCTGAGAAGTGCAGATGCTCAGTGGGCAGTTGGAGAAATTCTTGTGATCTTGCAGCTTCAATAAACCTGTTGACTAGAACTGTACTGATTGAGCTTGATCCTGTGTACCTTAAAAAATGCTTTTAAAATGCCATTCCAATAAGTGGGTTTCTAAATATAGTTTCATGGGTTTCTTCATGGGTTTCAAGATATTTGGGGAGAGTAAAAACTGAGTGATATTTAATGGTTATTCCATTGAATGATCCAGCTAAATCCCTCTGAATTAGAATTCACCAGTATAGTGAAAGGGGGGAAAGGGGGGAGAACCTTCACTCATATAACATTCCCAATCTAACTCTGTACAGATATCCTTCCACAACACACGTTCCCCTCTTATATTGTAATCAAAATTACCTATATGTTGTACCTTTATAACAATTCATTTTTAACCATAGTATAATACAGTGGTGCCTCACAAGACGAGATTATTCCGTTCCTGAATAACACTCTTAGCATGAAATGCTCGTAAAGAGAAACGCAGTTTCCCATAGGAAACAATGGAAAGTCAGATAATCTGTTCAACGCCCCAAAAAATATTCACCAAAAAATCATTTTCAACAGAATTTGAGGTAGAAATGATTGTCCCTAACAACTGAAACAAGCAACCATGATTAACACACGATATAAAGCAGAAATAGAGCAAACGAACCAGCACTTACCAATCTGCTTCTGGCCTCCGC
>JANHZU010010398.1:229670-242688 GCA_032468055.1 Acrochordus granulatus | reverse complement strand
GACAGCTACTGTTAGGTGCCAGTCACCAAAAACAATACAGTGAGCATCCAATGTATGCAATGCACATCCACATTTTTTCCACCACAAAGCAATCCCTGTATCAGAATTAAACATTTTTGCCTAATTTTATTTTTACCCTTCTTTTTTAGCAACCACAAGCTACGGGGGATAATCATGCTTTTTGCGTGAGAGCCCCAGCAACTACATGGATAATTCCCTGCAGTTTTTCTTGACAACATTTTTGGAAGTGGTTTGCCACTGCCTTTTTCTTAAGGCTAAGAGAAAGTGACTGGCCCAAGATTATCTAGTTGGCTTTGTGCCTAAGGCAGGACCAGAACACTAATTTCCCCATTTTTGGTCCAGTATCTTAACTACTAGATCAAACTGTCTCTCAGGGAAGTTGTTAAGACTAGGCCACTCTGGTTCCTCCCTCATTTTCAAATATTTGCACTTATGGGAGTACTTAAGTGCACTGAAAGCCAGTATGGTCTAATGGTGAAGGCATTAGGCTAGAAACTAGGAGACTGTGAGTTCTAGTACTGCCTTAGCTATGAAATCTAGCTGAGTGACTTTGGGCCAATCCCCTTCTCTCAGTCCAACCCACTTCATAGAGTTGTTGCTGTGAGGAAAATAGGAAGAGGAAGAGTATGATATATGTTCATCATCTTCAATTATTTATAAATTAATAAAGATAGGATAAAAAATCTAATAAAATTAAATTAAACTTGACTTCTTTTGTTTTCCTCAGCCAAAATCGTATCTCCTGATCTCAGAAAGCGCTAGGCTGCAAGGAAGGTTTAGGCTGGCCATCCTTATTCATTTGTACCATGTGCATTTCTTTATTTTGTCGCAAGCCACCCAGAGTCCTAGAGAACTGAGTGGCATACAAGTTTAATAAATAATAAATTTATCTATCCGATTTATATCCTACCAGAGAGATAAGCAGATCCTCGGTGGCTGTTTTTGCATGTTGTAAGAAGCAAACGTTGAATAACTGTGTGCCTCCCATTTATAATCTATGGAATACTTATAACCTTGAGAGTTTGCTGCAAAATGAGAATCCTGCTCCAGATTCAGAGCAGTGATGCCAACCTTTTTCTCTCAACATACCTAAGAGAGAGATCTATACATTGAAGAGAGGACAAATCAATTTCAGAGCATTACACAAGCCAAGCTCTCTTCAAAAAAAATTGCTGACTTGGCTTATAAAAAAGAAATGTATCTTTAGTTCTCCTACTAACCTTCCTTCTCTGCATTTTCAGATTAAGTAATCAACCTCTTTCTTTTATATTCCCTTCTGGGAGGAAGCAGTACAATGCACATTGCTAATATATTTGAAATAGTCTGTTCTTTGCCTGCCCGAATTTGAGGAAACCTTGAATGGGTAACATAATGTGGTTGACATCTCATTCTGAACAATTTGAGCAATTAGCTTTCCTTGGTCTGATTTAGTAAACTGCAGTTCTGCCTGCTTGTGGAATTCCAGCTCAGTTAGTCGTCCAATTAACTAAATATAAACAAACTCTTCATTTGTTTTTCTTGCGGTTCACAAGAGCAAATCTTGCTGTTGATAGCTTGAAAAATGAAAAAGGCCTCAAAAGCATCCAGGGTAGCGCCAAGTTATCTCTGTCTTGCAACTCATTAATAATCCAGCCTGAGAAGAAATGAAGTTCAGGGAGGTCTTTGTCCCTTCCACGCTGTAGAAAATTGGAAGAATGAAACTCAAAATGCCCTGTCCCCCATCAAGATCCTGCTAAGCATCTGCTGTCAAAAGCAATTAATAGCATCCCTCTTGTTAATGTCAATATCAACCCAGTATCTGGTAATCAAAGAAGCTCTTAAGTATAGGTTTAATTCAAGATGCTGAGATGAGAAAAGCTTTCCATATGACAAACGTGGTTTGGATAAAGTCCTTGGAGTACTTTGTGAAACGAAAGGCTTGGCTTCAGCATTCATCTAAAGAGGCATCCCCATCAGTATACTTCTCATGAAGTGCATAAACAGTTTTCTTTGGCCTGAACCAGCCCAATTATAGACTGTGGAGCATAGCCATTCTCTTCTTGGCATTAGAGAGGGCCTCTTCTTAAGAGTCTTCTTATACTTAGAGCAAAGCACAACAACAACAATGGCTGTTTGGTAGATGCAAGAAAGTGGGGGACTGTTAAGAGGAAAGTTGAAAAATGATTTTTAAAAAGATGAATTCCTGCTGTGCATCAGGATTTTTCTTCTTTGTCACCATTTATTCTTCCTCAGAAAGAATGTGTAGCTTTTGAAACAAACCTGTCAAATGGGTTTAAAAAAAATAGATGAACTTATCAGGTGCCAGGTTTGCTTCTTCAGATTGTCTTCAGAACACTGTTTCAACTAATAACGAGACAGGCGGGCTATAAATTTGATAAATAAATAAATTGTTTTCATTTTTCCAGTACCACTGGATAAGCTGTCTTTTTTCCTTGTGATCCTGTTTGGGGGTTTCCCAAGTTGTTTTGAGAGGAATCATTTCCTGAATATCTTTGAAAAAAGGAATGAGAATGGGTTTAATGCTACAGAAGATTAAATGAGTTTGGAAGGTCTTGAAGTGAAGATTTATGAATAGAATAGGAAGAAGTGATCCTACTTTTTAATGTTCTTTATATCATTCTTCTTTTTTAAAAAAAAATCTCAGCACCTGCAAAACAGCTATAGAGCATAATGTGAACATCCTTTGTGCTATCCCAGACTTCTTGTTGACAGGGAAAAAAATCAATCTACACTTATTATTTATTATATGATTATATAATGTTCTTATTTATTATATGAACTCATTTCAGTATTATGTGCCCAAAGGTTATCCACGCTATTTGGTGGTAGGGGATCATCTCTCAGGAGAACATCACCTGAAGATTCTGAGAGCAGATCTTCAAGACGATGCTGTGTATGAGTGCCAAGCCATTCAAGCGGCCATCCGTTCCAGACCAGCCCGGCTGACTGTTCTTGGTAAGGATGTCATTTTTCTTGGAAAACGATAGAATTTATTTCTTCCTTGAGTTGGAAAGGAATGAGATGTCTTTTGAAATGAGTACGTGGCTCTCAGAATGCAGGTTGACATTACGTGATACGAATTATTTGTGTTATTTCAAATGAATTGCCCGAAGGTGATTTGGGAGACATTGTTCAAGAGAGAAAGATGGGTGAAAATGGCAATCCTGTGATACATTTCCTCCTCCTTCTCCTTAATGGCAGAGCCAGATATAGCTGTGGACAGAGATGGGGGTGAAGACATAAGGTGACCTTGTCACAGTATGGATAAGTGTGGCGCAGAGATTAGGGAAAGAAATGTAGAAGTGACGGTGTAAAGATACATAATATTCCTAAGCACTGAAAATATTGACAGACTACCAAAAAAGTACAGCAAAGAAATTCCAGTCTTTGAAGCAGATCTGCATGCAGCTTCAAGACTCTCTTTCTCTGGCACTCAGAGTTCTCTTTAACCATAATTGCCAAAATTTCAAGTTGTTCTTTTCTGTCAAAAAATGTTTTAAGACATCATACATGTGGAAACTTTAACTATAAACATTGGCTTCACACAGCTTAAAGGATCAAAGAAACAGCTAAGATTTATTCCCCTAAACCTAGTAAAAACAACAAAATTCTCATCCCTTCTGTTTGCATCATCATCCCATCCAATGTAGCTGTCCCAAATTTAAACAGGGCAAACAGTTGCTAAAAGGATATTCAGCTATTTCTTCTTATGCATTGAGAGTGGAAGACTGAAGGAAAACTTGTACATATCTCTCTTGTTCAACATATGGAATTTAAATGTGCTGAATCCCTCTTTTGTTAAAGATCAAGGTTGAATATGTCCCAAATTAAAAACTAAAAAATTGAATATAGTGCTTCACCCAAATCATCGTTACTCATGTCTTTATTTATATTATCCTGGCTTTTGAATTGTATCCTTTGTATTCCTTCACTCTGAGGCTTTCAGTACCAAATCAACACCATATTCCTGTGGTATTTGGAAGAAGCAAGCAAAAAAACAAACCAAAAAAAGCAACCCTTGATTAAGAAGTTATCAGTTTGTCTGATTTTGATTTATAAGAGATCCTGATGATTCTGAATGAGTATCTGGCAGAAGCAAGATTTATGTATATACACACATATAAAAAATATACTTCTAGAATAACTCCCTGCAGCTACTAAAAGCTGAGATGATATAATGATTGAAATGTGTTTATCAGTAGAGTCTCTATGAAAAAGAGAATGGAAACTAATATTCATTCATTATCATCCCTATGACTGAATCTACTCTATCACAAATATTTGGAGGGAGCTTACCAATAAATAGAAATGAAAAAATTGATACAATATAGCCATAGATATTGTGTATCCTGGGAGGTTATCAAATGAAAAATTTTATTATTTGATTGCAGGTGGTTTGTATTCCACATTTATTATTAGTCTGGTTGGAAGAAGACCTTTTCTGGCACCTTCTAGCAAATAAATCCCCCTTATTTTATAAAGTAAATCTTTCTCTAGGTTTTGCTCTCCTTGGTGGCCTAACTAGTCAAAATAAAGGAATTTCTTCTGGAAATGATAGTGGTTGTGGGAAGAGATTGGCTGGATTGTTTATCCGGCTGTTGACAAGAGAAGGCAATGAGGACATACTTACACTGCATTTCCAGTGTTTTACTCAAATGCAGTGAGTATGGAAGACTGGCAGCAGGTTTTTCCCCAGGAAGAAAGCTGTTAGTTCGAGAAAATATTAGTTACTTTCTGCTCTTATAGATTATAACCAGAATTATACAATCCAGGGGATTGTCCAGCAAATTGGTTCAGGTGAAGAAATTTATTGCATGAACTTTGCTATATAAAGTTTCTATATCTTGGCTCTTCTATATGTGGGCTTTCCCTTGCCCTGTATAAGATGAGAATGGTTGTATTTGCAATTGTGTGTAAATTCTATGTATCCAGCACCATTTCTGTGCCTGTTGAAATGTTATGTCTTAAAGTAGAGGCTAAGAGCAAACTCACTTATTGCATTCAGAACTCCTCTTTGCTAAAATTGGTTGAGGCTTCTGCTTGATATTTACTGGCTCATTACCTGACTGGTGGGTCATGATTTTAGCACTCTATTATGCTGGAAGTTCCTAATTTGGTCTCTTCATTATCCCTGCTGCTTGGCACTCACTCCTTCTACAAGCCCATGCTGCTAGGCTATTGAAGACTACATCTGAAGTTCTGCAAGGGATTGATTAGTTAACCTAGAATATCATAAAAGGAGGAGAATGTGAATGGCCATTCCAACCCCTCTTAAAGGTGCAAGCAATGTTCTGACTGTCAGACAATAAAGATGCACAGAATAGAGTGCCAAATTTCTGAAAGGTGGAATTTTGAACAAGTTTAAAAAATGCTTCATTGCATTCAGCATTATGGGGTTTCCATCTGGACCCTCATTCTTTTACTTATTTTTTGAATTAATTATGAAAGCTGCAAATATTTGATTAGTAAGGTAGTATCCAATTCATTTAGCTAATATAGTTGGGTTTTGCTAACCTAGAATTATGTGTATACACTTCTTAGGGTATATGATTGTCCTTTCCCAAATGAAAGAATGGTGCTTGCTAGAATTGTCAATTTTCTGTCAGTTCCCTGCTACATTTGAATGAAGATTGGCTTAATTAAGAAAGTACTATCCAAATAATTAATGTTGTAAAAAGACATGTTTTCCTCATTTAGAATCTAGTACCAAGACCTGTATTTTTGCAAACAAAGATCTGTGGTTGATACCACAGAGCCAAAATAACATTTGAATCAGATGGTAGAATAATTTCATGGTCTGATTGGAAAAGACTAAGACAAGAGGCAAATGTCTCTTATTTCCAAGAGCAAAACCTGGCCTATTTCAGCATATTCAATTCCAACCTTGTATTTTCTTTTCTTCCACCTCTGAGAATCCTTACTAACTGAGCAATTTTAATCCCCATTGAGCTGTTTCAAATATTTCCCCCCAGTTTCCCAATGCTGAACAATTTCAATTCCCAATAGCCTGTTGATTTCCCCATAATGGTTCATAATAAGAGTATAAAATAATCAATAATGATTATTTTAAAAAAATCACAATTCACTATAAATACATAGAATTCTGCACAAATTGACATATTTGTTTGGGTTTTTTTGGTCAGACACCAAAATAGAAACATGAATTCTTTTTCATTATTGATCCATTCCATTAGCTTTTCATTCCACCATTTCTTCTCATTTTCTTCTCCATGAGCTAAGAGATATACAGTGGTGAGGAGCTTATAAAAAAAGAAAGAAAACTGATGAGCAGAGCAGAAACATTTACGGTCTATTAACAGCAAATATGTTGTCTCAGATAATCAAATGGAAGTTACCCTGGAGTATTTTCCTCCTAGAGCTTCCTACAGAACTTTACTACAGCATGTCTTATATATCACCAGATGGGACACTCCAAGGGATTGACTGCCTGGGCTTGTCCAGAGTGAGAACCATTAACGCAGTCACAGGAAGCCAATGAAGCAAGATAAAAATGGATAATGGAACTTTGGTGAGGAAAAATAGCAATGACATGAGTGCTAGAGGCAGGGAAATTTGGAGAAAACAGAATCAGCCAGAAGAAAATTGCCTGTTTCCTGCTGGTGGTGGTGACATCATGGCTTGGATTCCTTGCAGGGATTGGTAATGAGACCAACCATCTCCTCCAGAGTCTATAATGTTTCTTTATTTACCGGGTGGTGGCTGCATTTATAGAAGGCAGGGACACTGCTGTGGGTGTTTCTGAGGGGATATCATTCAATAAAACTGTATCATGGCTTCTATAAAACTAGTCTGCCACACTAATAAGCAGTTTCTCTGGGTTGAGAGAGAGAACTAGATTCACCTGAAAGCCCTCTGTGATGGTATGTGTATCTGGAGAAGCAGTGGGGGGAGTTTTGGCAGTCTAGAGCTTTCCCAGAAAAATGCCCAGATTAAGAGACCATGCAGTCCTGAGCTGGACAGGGGAGGGAGGAAGAGGTTCAGGGTAACTACACCCTGGAATCTCTCAGGATATATCTAGTAGTTTAGAAGGTTATAGCTTTAGCTTCGCAAGTTTCTTTCCATTAGGAATAAACAAAGGACTGGATCTCACTGGGTTGCCCTTGGCCTGACACCCTCTCTGCCCAAAGAAATGCAACTTTCACCCTAGAGATAAATTCAGTCACATGAAGAGTAAGCCATCTTTTATTCTGATGCTTCATTTCATTGCTCCCAAAGGATCTCACCTTGGTCTCACCTTGTCTTCTCTCTGTGCTTACCATTCTCTACTAATTGTGCCCAAATTAGACAATCGTGCTTCCAAAATTAATTAACTAACCTATTTCTACTTGTTTCAATAGTGTGAAATTGGCAAAAACAAACAACAACAACAACAACCACAAAACAGAAGGAAACAGAACTTTTGGGTCAATTCTGAGAGACTTTCCAAAAATCTTACTCAGGACCTACTTAGCCGTTGTGAATCCTAGACTTCTCTACTGGGATAGGTGACCAAAAGGAAATGTTAGCAGGCCATACTATCTGCTCATTAGCAAACTATCCTGTTACATCAGTAGCCTAGGCTCTGTTTTGCAATGCTTCATCCAGTGAGAGCTTCTGGTAAAATTGCTTCATTAAACCTCCTGGAATCTAGGAAGCATTGTTGTCTGATGTTTTGAACTGTGTTTCAGGCTAGAAAAGGAAGAAAGGGCCATATTTAATAATATGGGGAGTCAGAAGTGAGTGGGGGAGAAGAATGCTGAGCAAACTGAATTGTCATAATACTTTTCATTATGCCTATTTAACTGCAGTATAAGAAGATCAAAATATCATTGTTGCCCTAATTTTTCATTTGTCTCAGATTAAAATAAATCTTGATGGTTATAGTAATGGTCCAGAATGATAATAATCTTTTAAAGCAGGATTTTAAAGCTGGATGGAAGACATCAGATGAGAAGAATGTGGAAAGAGAAGAATAAAACTGAAGCCAATCATGGTATTTTCTTCAGTTAGCCATCTTCAGTGAATTCCATATATTTGGAAATAGGACTATTGATTGCCAGGCATGATCCAGTCAAAGATAAGCCAAGTTCAGCTGATGGGATAGTTAAGCATATGCTTAAGCCTCCCTTGTAGAAATCAATGTAACTTAAAAATGCTTAATTCATGCTGTTCATCAGACAGCTCTTTGTGAAATAAAAAATTAAACTGGAGAGAAAAAGAGAGAAAGTCTCTCCAAGTCTATATTTGGAAATTTGGCAGGGAGTGTCAAGTTTACCCCAAGCGATTGTACAGATGAGCCAAGAATTACCTACTAGTATCATCTAAGACAGTGCTTGGGTTGTGAGTAATCTGGAGAACCCACTGACATCCTGACTATTGCTTTTATATGTCAGAAGATGTTTGTCTAAAATTGGATGAAGTCAAGAGATGCGATTTGGCAACTTCATCAGTTCCACCATCCTCCTTCAAAAACATTGGCATTGCAAGAGATTCTGGAATACAACCATCATGTAGAACTTTATTGGAAGCCAAGCTTCGATTACATACAGTGTGTCTGTATTCCACTAATGCCTTTTCCCTGCTTTTACTTTTAGATGAGATGTCTCAGAAACAAGAGTGTATGTAGTCTTATTCAGAGACCCTTTAATATATTCACAACCCAAGACATGAGTGCTTTGGATAATCCACCCCTCTCACTCAGATATAATTGATAGCTGCAGGTATTTGTGCATTAACTGCAAACTTTGGCAACAACAAAACAATGTTGGTTCCTGTATCATGATGGTCCTGATATAGCAGGTTCCCAGCTCAAATTACAACTATATATCCATATGCATGAAGGCTTCACCACTGCCAATCCTTTTGATCAATACATGAGCATCTGCAGCAGCCAATATCCCTGAAGCAATGGAGGCAGGGGTGGAGTGTTCAGGTTGAGTACTTCAGGTAAAGAATGCTGAACATTGCTTTTCTGTGCATTGTCAAAAGAAGTTGAACATCTGTTGCACATTAAAGCTAACATTTTGGTATTTGCTTTCTCAACAACCAAATCATGTTGGAAACAATGAGAGAAGAGTTGAATAGTAATCTTGCTTATTCTTAAGGGTACTACTTTCTCCATAGACTGGACCAGCTGCCTTCAAATCATTTTTCAGCACTGCAATAAGGAAAACCAAACAATCCCTTAATGGATATTTAAGGTTCACAAGGTTTCATGGAGGGAATTTAGTTTATTCAGAAATTAAAATATTCATGGCAAAAAGTATCCATACAAATTATTTATGAAACTGAAATTTTAGAGGTACAAGGAAGTGGGTGGGAAGTGATGCAGTTAATGGAACTGGCCAAACCAGAACTGAGCTGCCTTGAATCTCATTAATTTAATGAGTGAAATTTAAGCAGATCTTTAACTCTTAGGCTGAAAAATAGATGGACTTATAAATGCTTAACTATGGCTATCTATATGCTCAATATTTCCTGAACGTCTAAGAGAAAGGCAGTTTAAATTCAACTTTGGGACTAAGTAGATATTTAAGGATTTTGAACATCCTAAACATGTTCGGATTCTAATCCTTGGACATTCAAATGGAATTGATTAAAGTACTCCCAAACTGTTACAAATATTCATTAGGGTATGACTACAGAAGACAATAACATGGTGATGGGAGGATCATCTTTACATACAATCATTCATTAAATTCAACAAAATTATAGTGTATGCAAAGAATAAAACCTGACATTTATATGTGTAAAAGCACATGCTTTCTTTGCACATTTAAGTAAATGGCATAGGATCTGAACACATCAATTCTGTGTACCTCACTATACATGTCCATTTCACCTCTACTGAACATAATGTGAAAAAGATCAAAGTGTTGGAAACATTTATAACAATGAAAATTTTCAGCTAGTTTACAATTCCTATGGTCTGAACTAAATAAAAAATGCAACGATGTAACTATTTCTATTTTAGTGAAGATTGCTTCCTTTAATTGGCTGAACCAAAGTGTCATTCTGAAGTCAAAGATTTATGGAGAATAACTAAGTTATTATGTTGATGTATATTTCAGTTTCATGAGTGATGACAAATCTTGCCTTTTTAAGAAGAGTCTACCATGGCTGAGGTTTTATTTTCAGCAAAATTGTGTTTAAATCCTTCCTTTTTCCCCATGCCAGGTAGGAATTGTATGTTCTAGATTCTGTTCTGTCTGGTAGTTAAACTAGATTTCTAAGAGATTACTGAGAAAAGAAAGGAAATTCTGTATATCTTTGAATAATCTCATTGGCATAATCCGTTTGTGATATGAGAGAGAGGTTGATTAGAACAAGAACCAACTATTTAGAGCTGTTTGTGTGATGTGTGTGTGTGAATACACACTTTTATATTAAAATGCTACAGAAACAGAGGTCAGAACAAAGTAATATGTGGCATCAGGACAAACATAATTTAATGCAATCAGATTTGAACTTCAGTGTAATTAATATTAAATTATATTAATTGCATGCAGTTAATACATGCATTATTTAATAATTTCTTCCTTTTGTCATATAATTAAAAGTAGTGGTAAGTTTTGGAGATGTTCAAGGTGCTATGGCTTTTGTGATGATGTACAGTCCTGGGATTTCACATTATGAATCCCTGGATTAAAAATGCTTTGACCGGTATATTCAGACTCACTCCATAGCAAATATAGACACCTGTATTTATAAGTGTGGATATTCATGGTCTTTTTTTGCTTCATACCTTGTATGGGAATCCAAAGATTTCTCTATCCTGTTATTTCTATGTAGAAAATTAACTATGAAACATGCTTTTCCCCACAGCTTGGAGAACACTTACTGTAAATTAGCATGTGTTTTTATGGCACAAATTATCACTTCATTATTGTTGCACAAACGGCTCCCAAAGACACACTGCACAATATATATTTCAATCCATCTGCCATACTGAAGATCTTTCTTCCTATTAAGTAATAAATGGCAAAACCATATTTCTATGGTCTAAATCAATTGCTGAAAGATGAGCCTGAATCTACCCGACACAACAATTTCCTTAGAAACATACTCTGACTTCATTATCTTGTCCAATTCAATGCAAAGGTCAAATATTTGTTTATAGTTTGTTCTTCCATAGTCTCTTTTTGGTCACTGATGGTCAGCTAACTTTTTGAGATCATATTAGGACTTGACTATGTAAAATACATATATGCAGCAAAGATATTCATTCATTCTTCATCAAACATTCCTCCAAGTTCTTAATTATATGCAAACACATGAATACACATACATACCTATATGTGTATAAAGTGAGAATTTGGGGAAACTTTATGTGTGTGTGTGTCTGTGTGTGTGAGTATACCTTTGAAAATTCCTAAGTATGTAGCATTTCTTTGAAAAAACAAACTAATATAACATATTGTGATTGGCCTCTGGGCCATTACACACACACAAACTTGGGATTTTCAATATTTCACTATTTAGGGATATTGAAAGGTCATATACCAAATGAGCAAGTAATTGTGCAGAATAAAAGAATAACCAATTCAAACATTTAATGTAATTTATACAACAGATTCTCTATGGGTCTGACTTTTGGTACACCCTGTATATACACACCTACATACAAACAGAAACATTTAGAAATCAAGTGTTAAGCAGGGAAATCTCTTAATCATCAGTGGCCTCTTGCTGCCTAACACATTTTTTTAATGCAAGAGCATGTTAATTTATGATCTGTTTAACTATGTTGGAATATTGATTAAATAAAGCAAGAGCCTGATTAGAACTTGGAGAGAGATAAGGCAGGAAAAAAAATCCAACAGCTTTCATACAAAACTGCTAAGCAAATACTTTGGTTGTAGCCACTGGAGGTTTCCCCCAGGTCTTCCATCAAAGCATGAAATAGGAAGGGTATAGAAGAAAGATGATACAGCCAACAAATGCACATTGTTAAAATATGCATCTGCCAGATGTGCCAGAGGGTTACCTTGCAGATCCTGCTAACCTCATGGGACTATGAGTGAATTCCAGACCTTGCTAGGCAAGCTGGGGGTTGCAGACACATTAATTTTATGTTGAGTTTCTAGATCTTGTATGCATCCAGGCAGATAGAAATTCTGAGCAGTTGCTTTGCTATGAGGAAGAGAAGTGAAATGGGAAAGGAGGAGGGAGAGAAGAAGGAGAAAAACCCAGGAGAAGAAACTGCTGTAATTTTGATAAGATGATATTCTGCCTTAGGAAAGCCAATTGATGCTAACCATCTAAGTCCCATGCTTGATTAGCAAATGAAGTTTCATACTTCTCCAAAATAAGCATTTGATGAGGAAGAGATTTTCAAAATAATACATATAAGCATAGGGTAGATTTTTCATCATTGCCATCAGTTCTTGATACAGTTAAACCTGGCTAAATGGAATCTCTGATACCCCATGCTTGAATATGATCCCTTTTTCACCTCCTTCAAAAGCTCATTGGAGCTGCCTGGAATGCTTGAGACCGCCAGGATAAAAAGTGAACTCACTTTTATATCCATCTTATAGGATATAAGCCTTATAGCCTATAAGATGGATATAGCCATTGACTAGATTTTGTTGGGAGGTGAGGGCTGTTTTGTACATCTTCTAGAACCCCAGATTGCCCTGCCAGGTTGTTTTTCACCCTCCAGCTGATCAGACTGGATTGGAAGGAAATACCACTGTTTTTCCACAATAATGAAAGGGGAAACCATGAATCTATAGCATGATCACAAGAAGGAAGTGAGTCCTGGGACATAATATTGAGGGAGAACAATGATATCTTGATAAGATACCTTAACGGTCCCATAGCTTCAGATACTGTGTAGGAGATGTTTGTAAGTAAATGTCAGTTCATCAACATTAACAAGAAATCTTAGGCTCATTTTTTGTTGTTGTTCAGTTGCGCAGTCGTGTCTGACTCTTTGTGACCCCATGGATTGCATTACATCTTGCATTGCCTCCTGGGGTCTTCCCAAGCCCAT
>JANHZU010010398.1:214847-229571 GCA_032468055.1 Acrochordus granulatus | reverse complement strand
GAAGGTGAAATCTGCCACTGCTTCCATTTCTTCCCCTTCTACTTGTCAGGAAGTGATGGGACCGGTTGCCATGATCTTCGTTTTTTAATGTTGAGTTTCAAGCCAGGTTTTGCACTCTCCTCTGTCAATTCCGAACTTGTGGATACTGTGGATTGTATCTGACAGCATTTGATCACGTAAACAGCTGGATCGCACACAATGGAAACATTGCATGAAGTTGATAGCTCTGGGCAAGGATAATTTTTCCTCCTTCCTTCCCTCCCTCTCTCCCTCCTTCCCACCTCCCTCCCTTCCTCCTTTCCCCCTCCTTCTTTTCCCTTGAAGCCATGAGAAAAAAACTATTCTGTTCAAGACAGATTGATTTAGCCAAAACTCACCTCATTGTGGTTATTTGAAGACAAATTTTCTATGGCTGTTCCTAGAAAAGGATCATCAGCCAAAGCTCCCCACAAGTAGAAAACACTGATTTTTGGAAGTCTCCTAGGTGATGTTTCAAAATCAGTGGATGGCTGAAAAAATGTCTAGGAAAAGAAGGCCACTAGCACCCATGTCTACCTACAATAGCATTCAAAATGTAGAGGTCTCTGCCTCAATAAGCAAAAAAGGTTGGTTCTGCCACTGGATGTTCAAAGCATTTATTTGCAGGGGTTCACCACCAACCTATCACCTCAAAATTCAAAACTGCTGAATTAACTTTCAGTGGTATATTCAGAATCATTGAAAAGAATGGCTCCTCTGCACATGCATACTTAATTTATGGAACTCCAGACATGGTGGTGGCCATTGGTAAATATCTTTCAAAGTGGGTTAGACAAATGGACAGGAATAAGATCATAAGTAGCAGTCACCTTAAAGATCCACAATTTTTACATATGAATGTGTTTGTTCTTCAAATGGGAAAAGTATAAAATGGTGATTGTACAAAGATCAAGAAATGGTTAGCAACGTGGACACCCTTCTTAATGTACCAATGTCATTTTGACATTTCTTGTATTTATGAATTGTACAAATATTGTGACAATATCTGCTCCCTCTCTTAAAGCTGGTCTAGATGCCTCCGTAGTTTAACACTTGCAGTTTAATTCTGGAATCTTTGGCCAGGATTAAAATAGATATTCAATTTATGGTCTCCTCTTTTGACCTGGTAATGAATCCCACTGTTATTGCAAAGTTTTAATCAACCATGTTATAGAAATAAGAGAAAGGTTCCAGCAGATTAAAAAGTTGCAGAAGGGTTTAGGAGAGATTTATAAAGAAAGGAAGGAAGAATTTGCTCCAGAAATGTATGATGAATAATTGATACACAATTAGATTTTACATTTTCCTTTTGCTGCCAGTTACTTGCCTTCTACCTTCTCCTACTTCCCCAGGCATTCCCCCCCCTTAAAAAAAGTGTTAACTCTGCCTTCCTCAAAGACCCATTAGGAATAAAGCTTTCCTAAATCAACATGAATTATTTAATGGAACTGATTAAGTTGATTCAGTCATAGAACTTCTACCTTTTAATTTGACATATAACTGAAAGCAGGAGAGCGGAAGCAAGGGAGGGTTCCCTAGGTGATCAGAAAGGTTCATGGAGAAAGAAAAAAGAAGGCTTGAAGGGTGGGGAGAGAGATAATATAGGAGGAGCATTTCATCATTTATGGAGGTTCAAAGCATCCTGTCATATATTACTATGTTGCATGCATATAGTAATTAGAATCTTACGAGATTCAGTAACATTCAAACTCTCAAAGATGTTCTTTCTTATTTTTAAGGATGTCCACATGCATGAATGCACAGCTTCAGAAAGCCTTTTTAAAAAAAATACTGGCAAATCTCTTTAATAGGCTAGTTATCCAATGTGTTCTGGAATAAACTGGAACTGAAGCTACTGTACCTGTATAACAGTATAGTAGAAGAGAAAGGAGGCTCCTCTGCCCTTTCCAACAGCAGCATGCTTGCCCCAAGTTGGGACAACCATTCTGCTTCTCATTCAAATTAAGTGCTGGCCCCACATTCTGCTTTTCTTGGATCTATGTGTTTTGGGGAGTGTGGTCCAAGTAGACCATTCAAAGGCAAAGCGGTGTTTTCATCCTGAATGAAAGTTCTGAGCTCCGAGATGAGGAGGGACACTTTAACAGTAGTTCATCAGACAATGCCTGCTGAAAAATCTTCACTTGATAGGAAGAGAGCAAGAAGTGCCTCCTCCTGTCTGAACTGTGGATGCAGTTGGACAAGGGAGAAAGGCAGGACAATAGCATACTGGACTTTTTCAGCTTTATCTCCTGCAGGAGCAGATGATTTATCTGACTATTTTAACAGAAAGTCATTTGTTGCTGCTAAATCATTTAGCAGTCATTGTATTGACATTAATCATGGTGAGGATTTGAGCTGTCTCTAGAGATAAAAGTGTGCTCTGCCCTTGGTGTTCCAAGTGAAGCTAACCCACAGCAGGAATGAACATTTTTGAAGTATTAAAGCACCCAATATTCTTGGAACATTAAGAAAATTGATAATTGCTTAGCTTCCATTTCATCTTTTTATATCTGACCTTGCTCTTGGTGGTATCACAACCTAGAACTTACCATGAATTGTACACATTTATTGATGTAATGTACTTTTATAAGTAAAACTTATAAAAGTTTTTTATAAGTAAAACTCTTTAACTAAAAAAACGAGATTAGTTATATGGTAATTCCTATCCTTGGGCCTTAAAATCTTCATGATATAACACACGAGATAGAAATGGGAGAGGGGAAGGAAAAAGTCATGGTTAATTGGGGAGTACCAAATAGATGATCAATCAGTGTAGGTAGTGGGATGTTCCTTCTTCTGCTCTGAGATGGCTTCAGCTGCATAATACTCAATTAAAGTAGGAGCCAAAAGTCTCAGCAAAGAAAATAGAAAGTTTAGGCAGTGAGATATCTGGATCAGAATCTTAGTGGGGAACAAAGACATAAATTTAGCACCCACATTTCATGCAACTATATAGTTAGATATTGCCGTTGCATAAAATGGCAGTAAACAAGTCAAACTAAAAGGCCAAATTGGCCAACTTAATGCTTGGACCTGTTATCAAAATGATTGCCAAGCTGACAACAGTTACCTCTTTTGTTACTGAAGAAATGGGAGGGGTTTGTTTGTGAGAGCACAATAACAAAATAGTAATTCAGACAGGCAGTCGGGACACCTTCAGTTTTAGAAACTCACTAGGTGATCTTGCATAATTTGTTTTCTCTCAATCCAACCTACCTTTTAGAATTGGATGGTGGGCAAGGAGACCACCCAAAGCTCCTGAATAAAATAGAGTAGAAACTTAGCAGAGACATCAATAAATAAAAATAAATATTCAGGAAATAGTTTAATAAGTGATTTGCTCTCCTGCTTAACATGCAGATAGTCTTGTATAATAAAATGTGCTTTTTTCAAGTATTCTTACAATGAATTTAAGACATATCTAATGTCTTCCCACAAGAAATGGTGTTTGGCCCAGTTTCTTTTTTCTGTTATTAATGGGCGAAAAGATCGCTTTCTTCTCATCTTTGAACTTGTCCTCACTCCTCTCCAAAATAGCGGTAATTGTGGCCTGTCTTACAAGGTTGTTGAAAGTCTGTGCTGGGCCTTTTTTCTCTTTTACCCAGTGTTTCTCAACCTTGGGACTTTAAGATGTGTGGACTGCAATTTCCAGAATTCCCCAGTCAGTTGAACAAGGGAGGTCCAAGCTTGTCTGGCAACTAGCCATGGTGCTTCTTAAGTTGCTCCAGGATTATATTTATATTCCAGCAGACTTGGACACTCCTGACCGCTGATGAGGGTCTGCCTGCAGGTTCATGTATGTGCACCCTCCCAGACATGTGCACCCTCCCAGACACACTCATACCCGTTCCTTTCTTTCCTCCTGTAAAGAAGACAGATCAAATTGATTTACTTATAGCTCTATTAATCCTCTCATAGCCAGGTACATTCTACAAATTTGAAGTGCCGTATTTCATTTCTTCAGCAGCCCCATGGCTTGCCAAATTCATTATTGTACAATCACATTTTAAACAGCATGTGTACAGCAAATAAACTCAAAAGGAAGAGGATGGGTGGAAATTGTGGAGCTTGGGCAGCCGAGGCAAGGAATTGGGTGTGGGGAAAAAAGCAGGGGAGGAAGTGAAGCAGAGCAAGGAGGAAGGGCCATTTCCATTCTGCCTGTGATGAAATCTAGTTAAACTTCTCAACCTCCCTTCTCAGGGATGATTCTTTTCCCCTTTTATTTATTGCATGCATAGTTTGAAGCCCAATGAGACGGTGAATAATATGGCATGTCCAATTGCAGAAATATGTAGGAAAGCACTTTTGTGAAGAGCTCTGTTGGGATTTTCCCAGCACTGTGCCAAAAAGAAGGAATTTTTACAGGCACCAGCTGGCTGTTCCACTGCTTGTGATAGCTTCCATGTGTATTAGTGTGTGCATGTGTGGGTGAGAAAATATTTTGTGGGTAGCATGCGGCTACTGTTATATTAACTGTATTATTTTTTATTGTGAACCACTGAGAGTTTCTTTGAATTCGGCAGCATATAAATTTAATAAATAAATAAATTATAACTTATTCCTGTGCTGAGTTGAGCTGACCCAGGACCTGTGGGTTCCAGCATGCCAGTGGACCCTTTAAGGCATCCTTAGGATTCTTTGCTTCCACCTGATGATTTTTCATTTTGAAAATATATATAGGTATTTCTTTAAAACCAAAGCATATGAACTGGTTTGCTGTAAGGCTCAACTTTATTCCCTAACCCTTATTTCAAGCTGAGAGATGTTTCTGCAAACAAAGTTGAGACTTGCCTTTTTCTTCCTATGGCTTAGTGAGACTAAGCAAAGTTACCCAGCTGGCTTTCTTGCCTAAGACAGGACTAGAATTCAAAGTCTCCTAGTGATTGGCTCAAAGTCACCCAGCTGGCTTTCATGACTAAGGCAGAATTAGAGCTCACAGTCTCCTAGTTTCTGGCCTGGTGCCTTTAGCACTACACCATGCTGGCTTTCCTAAAGGGATGCATCTTCATCTTAAAGAAGCTGGACAATTCCTTGACTAGCATAGTAGTGAGTTAATCCCAAGAAATGGGTTTGAGTTAAGAAGGTACCAGTAGCATGGCCACACCCTTCCAAGCACCTTGTCACCACCCTTTTAATGCTTCCCATAAGGGTTTGAGAAGTATCACCCCATGTCTCCTCCAAAGCTCTTTTTCAAACTTAGATTCAGCTACATATCCCTACTGAGAAATCTTGACATATATTTATTCATTCACTCATTTATTTATAGTTTACTTACTAACTAGGGAATTCTGGGAATTAAAGTCAATCCATCTTCAAATTACTGAGGTTGAGAAACAAGTTTAACAAAAACCATCAATTTCAATGTCAGAGAAATAATTGTTTATTTAAAACCAGAAGTGAAATTCTCTGATGATCTTCTCTTATATATGAAAGAGAATAAAAGGTGAGAAAAACCTTTGGTTCTCATATAAGAAAATGGGCTTCCACTCCTGGGATGTAAAAATCTGAATGACCATTAGATACCAGCAATAAATTAGAGGTTTTAAATTTCTTTATTGCCATCCAGTTTCTTTGCAGGCCACATCTGGTAGTCTTAGAATAACATGGTCTTCTGTAGCTGAATGAGGCCAATATATGTTGTTTGTCTGCAATTCATCAAGTCAAGATGGTATGAGACAGATAGCAGATTTGGGCCAGACATTCTCAAGAGCATTAGGAAATAAAATGGCAAACGCTCACAATTTATTGGCCTCAATAAATTAACTATTCTTGAGTTACCACGTAGACCTCTCCCTCTCTAAAAACATTCTCTTCTTTCAAGAAGTCCTACATGTAATTGAAGGAATTATGCATGATTAAAGAAGCAACCAGAATGGAAGCACCAGGAACAATTTTGGTTCTGGAGTGCCCGTTACAAGCTATTGTCAGATGTTGCTGTTATAGAAAGGAGCTTTCACTCCTCTTCCTTCCTCAGTGGCTAAACTGGCACACATCCTATTGAATGCCAGTGACCACTGCTGGCATTTGTATTCAGGAAGGCCCCAGCAGGCCTGCTCAGTTACTGGAGAAGTTCACACAAATTCTGGTAGGCAAGGATTTGAAAACATAAATAAGAACTCCAGCAACATTTCCAATTTCCTGTGGCTTTAGCAGGAGATAATCATTTAACAGCCAGAGTGGAAAGCAGAGAAGCAAGAAAGTACATTGTGTAAGGATGGGGGGAAGGAAAAATGAGAAGATATTTCTTGCTCTCTATGGAAATCACCAAATCCTTGCAGTATCTCTGTAAGTAGGTTTGCTTCTGCAAATCTTTTTGCCATTTATTTCTCACTTAAAACCCCATACCCAGTCATACACTGGTAAGCTGAGAAACAGGCCTTAGCCGCATCACAAAGCAGCCACATCACATGCATAAATACCAGATTCAGTCCCTGACATTGAAGTTACAAAAACCTTAGCAAATGGGCTTGCCAAAACCTGTGAGCTGTTTGTGGTTTAGGAAAATCCTTGCCTGTTGGGATAGAAAATATGGGCCTAACCAAGCAACTGGCCAGTCATGAAATCTATCACAAATAACTGCCTGGACATTTGTGTCTGTTTGGGGGCTATCCATTGATACATGACTAGCTGTTGTTCCAATTGTTTTGGCCCTGATCCAGAACAGCTCTTCATATACCAATCTTTCCCTAATATTAAACCTCTAACAGCTCAATTCTGTCCCCAAATATGTGCCAGTAAAGCTGTCCTTACTCTCTAGCAATTGAATATATTCATTGTCTATGTTCATACAAAGCTAACTTCAGCCTAGTTTACTAAATAACATGAATTTTCTACAACAGGCTGTGCATAGGCTGAGTTTGTTTAAGGCATTCTAAAGCCACCCACTTTGTGCAGTTTAAGCTTCTCAAATGCAAACTCTAGGCAACCTGCACTTCTAAGCAATTTGTCAGTTTCTACTCTTCATCCCCTCCTTCACTTTGTGTTCCTATTTTCACAAGGCAGCATCCTATAGAGACAAAGTTCTGGCTATAAGCATGATTTGTTAATGCAGATATTATACTCAGCTACAGCCTTCAAATCCCATATCCTCTTTACCAGTGGGAGTTTCCAACTCAATATAAGGAGGGGGAGGAGGATTAAAAGTTGCTTTAAAACAGCAATCCCGGCCTATCTTCTATGCCGTTACCAGTCTTATGGTGGCAGCAACACTCCTCTGAACAAGAGGAATTGCAATTTTTGTTTTCCACAAGTCACATGGGAATGATGCAGTGTCATAATGAAGTGTTCTTTTCCTGAGATTTGTGGAGAAGGGGGAGAAGGGGAGAAGAAGAGGAGAAGGAGAAAGGGATGAAGGGAGAAGGGAGATGAAGAAAGGGAGAAGGAAAAGGGGAGAAGGGGAGATGTAGGAAGAGAAGGAATAGATGCCAGTTACTCAAAGAAGCACTGTTTCTGTTTCTACCAAGAAGAGTCAGGTCTTTGGCTTTTTTCTCCAAAATGATTCCACATTTTTGCACCCAGCTAAATATTGATTTAGGAGCTGGGGGCTGGCTTTCAAGTCAGTATTATTTTGAATCATGGTTCCCAGTCCTGGCTTGCTAGATGTTTCTGCCATGTGATGTGCTAATTAGTTTATTTTTTATTATTTTTAAACCAGAGTTTGAGGTGACCTTTGAATGTAACCATGCTCAGCATTCTTGCAAATTTCTCTTTTTTTGCTTTTTAACACAGAAGTGTACTGTAAAAGTAAAAGAATAAAAAATCAGTAAAAAAAAGCTAAGCATTAGCAGGACCATGGCTAAAGAAGATTAAAATAAAAATATAATTTAAAAAAATCCTAAACATAATGGGAGTGAGCTCTGGAGTGATTGGAGAAAGTGTACCTGTTTGGTCTTGAAAATGTTCCTTGCTAAATTTATGCTCTAAACAGCCCTCTTAATGACACTCATGAAAATGTGCATGTACCTCTCTTTGTTTCACACACTACAGTTTCACCAATCCTAGGAAGAACTTCTGTCCAGGATGCTCCTGGACCATTCTGTCAGGGCACAACACATATAACTAACTCTTTCTTCTATGTACAAACCAATTCCCCTATAACTCAGGGCATGGATTCCATTGTCTTCTTGGATTTATGACATTACTTGCCTGGGGACTGTTGACATTTCTGGGCCCTAAAACTTAGAATCAATCAATATTAAGGACATAGGGGCTTGTTAGCCATCTGACAAAGCATGGACTCTCCCTTTGTCAGGTCTAGAGAAAAAAGCCCTGAAGAATGACATCACAACAGTTGCCATTTTTCTGCTGATGGTGACCAGTGAAAAATGATTTTGAAGTTTGTAAGACGAGAAATAGCAATTCCCTTTATTTTTCAGAAAGAGGAAGGTCTATCAAGGCCAACCAGATTAGTAGGCCTGGTGAGTATCTCCATGTAAATGGAACTGAGCTTGAAAAATAGGTGGCAAAATATTAGACTTCCCATCACACTGGATTGAAGATCTTGGAGTTTCTGTCCAAGTCTAACAAAGCACCATTCTGAGTCCCTATAAAATTCCCTAAATAAATAACATGAATGTCTATGTAGCTGTGTTTCTTAACTTCATGAGCTTTAAGATGTTTGGACTTCATGCTGGCTGGGGAATTCTGGGAATTGAAGACCACACTTCTTAAAGTTGTTGAGGTTGAGAAACACTGGAATTATATAGGAATCGCTATAGAGGTAGGGTCTCCAAATAGGAATTGGAATGTAACCTACAAGCAGGTTGCTAAGTAAAACATTTGCAAATCTATATTGTAATGCATATTGCAAAATGCAAAAGCATTTTGGGTAGAAATTCCAACCATGTACATAGATAGAATGCATGCCTGCATTCAAATTATAAGGACAAGTTGTAGAAAATTTAAAGCGCTCCTAGATACCCATAGTATATACTCATCTTTCAGGATGCTTATCTCATGCCTAGAGAACCATAGATCTAAAGAATGAGACTTTCGGAATATGTTCACCTTTTGACCCTCATGGGAGACACAGAGGATTCATAGCAAATTATGGACTGAAAAATGCCAATGAATTTCCATTACAGCATGAAATGAAAAAGAAAAATTAAACTAAATGGAAGGTGTCCCTTGAGCTGCAGCAGCAGCAACTTATGAGCGTCTTGTTAAATGGGAGATGGTGATGGGAGGTGACAGGGGGAAAGGATCAAGCTTATTTTACTTAAATAAGCATTGCTGTACTTCAGCTGGCTCAGATAGAGCCTTTTGCTTTGATGGAAGACTAAAAGCAAATACAAATGTCGTATGCAAAATTGCCCTGGCTGCTACTGTATAGATCTGCAGACTGAGGAGTCATGAGTTTAAATGTTCAACAAGGAGTAAAATAGCCACTGACCAGGAAATCCTGTGTAAAATATATTTACAGGTCATCTTATCACTTCTAACTGGCCTATTAGCTGTAAAACCTAAATTAAATATCTAAAACAAGACATACAGTATACTTCTGAGTATAAAATATTGAAAACATAGGAGAACTGTTTCAACAGTCATTCAACCCCTCTCTGTTTAGAGACAATTCAGGTGACTGCTAAACGACTGCATTTCGAGTTGGTGGGCTTCTCAGCCTTACTTTTATATGTCAATTTGTGGAGCTAAAGGTTTTTAGACCTGTAGGTAAAAAAATCCTGATGACCAGTAGATGGCAGCAGTGAAATACAGTAATTCTTTGCAGTCATTAAGGAGTATCGAGAATTTTTCCAGCCCAGATGATAGGCCTGCTTGTACTTCCACTCATAGATTACAAAATGCTATTGAATCTTCTCACTGTACCACTTTGTACAATTATAATCTTAAATACAGTCTTCAATAAGTAAGCAATTGGTCTTACTTCAGAGAGGGAAAGGAATTAAAACATAGAAAAAGGAACCAACTGATTAAAGTAAAATTACGACTTTAAGAGCATGCTAATGTTTGAAATAATCACTCCAAAAATGAGAGGATATCACAAAGCTACCTCATTTTAGTTGGCAAAAAGTAACTTACTTGAAGCACAAGAAAGACAGACCCATCAAAACTGTCTCATAACTTTACATTCTGCTTTCCAGATAATTGCTAAAGTCAGAATATGTGTAGGAGAAATCTTGCTCAAAAATTTTCCCCAAAGGTTATTTAAACTGAGACCAGCACACAATTCTCTTGAAACATCAATTATTATGGTACTGAAGGAAAAGTAAATCTAAAAAGGGAAGGAATGTAATTCCTCTGTTATTATGCAAAATAGTTTATTTTTATTTATATATCATTTATATAGCCACACATCTCAGAAACATGATTCTGAATGGCTTACGAAAAGACAATCAGATAAAACCAAGTCTAAAACAACTATGAAGAACAATGAAATAGAAATATAAACAGGACTATAGGGAAATGGACCAATATCCTATACAGAGTACAACCATCTCACGGGATCTCTATTTTTACACGGTCCCCAAGCCTGCTAGAAAAGCCATGTTTTAACAGATTTCCAGAAAGCCGGTAGAGCTGGGCTTAATCTCAGATCAAGGGAACGATGTTTCATAGCGCAGATGCCATGGCAGAAAAGGCTCATCTCCTGGGTCCCATCAGATGGAATTCTTTAGCAGATGAGACCCATAACATGTGTCTCTGTCAAACTTAATGGGACGAGTAGATATAACTGCGAAGAGTGGGTCCCTTAAATAACTTGGTCTCATGCCAAGTAGGGCTTTAAAGATCACAACTGGCACTTGAACTCAGAAGCAAACTGGTGGGGGGGAGGAACATGAGGACACATAACTGCACATAATGCAATCTAACTGAATACAGTAAAGTAATTGGTTAGATATGCTTGTGATATGATTGACTAGAGCACTGTCTTGTGTGTCAGTAAGATTAGATTTGTTGTGGATTCTGAGAAGTAGTAGGGAGAACTCCGGAAACCATGGTACACTGAAGGAATAAAGAGACCATTCTATGGTCATGGTTGTTTTTAGAAAATTAGTTATGAGGTTTATCTGAAACTGGCCTTGCTTCTCAAAGCCTTTGCTCACCTCCTAATGCCTTCTCCCGCTTTTATCATACTCCTTGGCCCTCTGCATGGTTTTATGGTTGAGCTGGCAGCATTTATTGTTTTTCAAATCCCTGGGAAAGTAATTGGATGGGAGGGGGATGTTTTGCTTTGTTTTACTTGTCTTAAATGGTGCCATATTTTCTCCAGTACATGCTGATCTTCCCTAGAAAGCACTGCCTAAGCTTTCTATACAAATTAGTCATCAAAGGCCAGAATTAAGGTTTGAAGTGAAGATGAGGATTACGTAGATTTGCATGTGCATATTTTACATATATCTGTGAGCTATAATTTGGCAAACACAACCATTCCCTCCCTTTATGTGCTAGTCTGCCCATGGCTTTTATCTATCATAACACTTGTGTATTTTTCAAATGTTTAAACTGTCCTTCTCCCTCAAAGACGGACTCCTACCACACAAACATGGGATGAAGTGGACCTCTCTCTCTCATTCACTTACTCTCTCACACACAAACACATCAGCCTTGCTTTATAAAGCAGTCCACTCTGTCTCAAAGGATGGACAGGTCGAGAAGAAATAAAGTAGAAAAGCTTACATCCCCAGCCTGAACCTATTTATCAATTTTCACCATTGCCCTGTAACATTGATCAAACCAATTCCAGTTCCATCCTGGACCATCAACCTTCCAATTCACTCCATCCTCAGCTGTGTCTTTTCCTGTTCATTGCTTCTTCAAGATGCACCATTTTATTCTGGCTGTCAGGAAGATACAGCTTTCGATTAGATTAATTCCTTCCACAGATAGTCAACTATCTGTGCCCTCTTCTGTGACAAGGAAGACTTGAGAGCCTATTGATATTTCTTAAGGCTCTTATCAAGCCAACAGTGCTGAGTAAAAAAGGGAGCCCAAAAACAAACGGGTTATGCTTGGCCTGTTGCAAACTTGAGCTTTGATCTGCACACTCAGAAAATACCTTCTTGCCAAGACAAGCTGTCAAGGTTGTGTTGTTTACAACTTTTTGTTAAGCCATGGGCCACTTTTGCCGATAAAAGCCACCTGCTTGGAGAGGATAATGGGCTTATTTACAAAGTAATAGCTTGACATGGAAATGAAGACTTGGAATTAGAAGTTCTCATTTCATGCTCAGAGAGATACTACATTTTGGCGGGTTTCTTTATGGTAAATTTGCTCTCTGGATAGGTAATTGCACTTGCTAGTATTCAAAGAATGGACAAATAGGTCAGACTCTAAGTAAATTCTGTCCCATTTCTTCATAGTTGCATCTTTTCCAAAACACTATTTTCCCACTATTTTGCACATAGATACATATGCAGTTTTTAAGCTGGGACGTTAAAGTGGTATCACCTAATTCCATGGATTTTGAACCTGTTTGTTATACACCAAATTCCATTTTGGCCAATAACAAACCATTATTCCTAAGGGGGGAAAACACCCTATCCTCCTTTTGGACTCCTCCACTGAAATCTCTCAATTGACATTACATTTCCAATACAAGTACAGTACAAATATAGCTAAGTGATTACAGACCACTCAATAATGATTTTTATCAGGAAAAATCTTTTAAACAACTAGGAAAAATAAATTATTGGAAGCATGCTGTAATCAAATGGAAATTATTCATTTGAGAGTACATGTGCATGCACGCACGCACGCACGTGATGTCTTTTAAAGAAGAATTAAATCATGTGACCTGTCAGAATCAGTTACAGCACAGAAAGGAACATAGATTAAGAAATTTTGGCTCAACAGTTGTACACAAAAAATGTATATTTGGGGAAATTGCATAGCAATGGATATTGCATAAAGGTTGTATAGAGATAAATATATAAAGGAAAAAAGTACAAAAATATGTTAAGGTCACACGCAATTTTGCAGAAACTTAGATTACCTGACATATCTGTACTTCCACAGATCTAGACCCATATTTTCTTGTAAAACTCTAAGAGATAAATATGTTGGTCAAACCAACTAAAATTGATTAGTTTTCAATCTATTGAACCATATCAAACAGTGTGGCAAGAGGTTCTCCATGAATAAAATTGACTTAAGGGGTTGAAAAGTTATTATTCTTTTTTTAATTAAATATTGTTTTAATTTAATAATTTTTTTCTAATTACTCTTCACATAATTATGGATGGAATTGGCTGTTGAGGCTACCTAATCCAACTGCCTACTTTGTACAGGAATCCAAATTAAAGCACCTCTGACAAATGGCTGTCCAGCTTCTCCCTATATGCATCCAATAAAGGGAAGCCCAACTATCCTTGGATAATTAAATAGGATAGCCATCTGGTGTTAAAACGCCACATTCCCTGAAGCTGGGGCCAAAGGTACCCAAAGCATACTAAAGAACACCAGATAACTTTATCTGGTAAGGCTAATACACTCCTTGTTCTGCTTTTACCCTCTACAGTGATATGTCACTCAACTTGTTTTTATTCCAAAAAAGCCATTTAGTTGCTGCGTAACTCTTAGTAACCAGTTTCTTGAAACTTTTTTCAAATTCTAGACACTTTTCTTTAAATCTTGTAGAGGCCGAATGAGGAATTTCTATAAAAATAAGAATAATTTCAGCCTAATCCCAAGGCATCCCAACATATTCATTTCAATCAATAAATTTATGTTCAATTTCTTTATTACTGTTATCACCTTCCTGAATAGTGACTGGAGAAGACTGCTGGAAAAGACTGTCATTCAGACATTCTTGAGCTGTGGGCAACACACCTCAGTCTCAACATCCAGCTCTCTCTGTACAAATGCCCTCATTTTCAGATGTCTTGATATGTTACCAAGTCTATCCAGAATGTTCATGTGTCTGGAAAAATATTTGCTGTTCAGACAAAAACTCACCTGGCTTTTAATAGGTGTGCTATAAAAAGTATCACTGAAGATGAGAAGATAGGCTTCTGACTTTAAAAGATTGCCTTCTACAAGCTAGGACTCCATGCAGTATGTTTATGCTAGTCTGTACAGATTTGATAATAAAATTTTGATTTGTTTACCGACTTCCCCCTATATTCTATGGTTAGGTTTACAAATATCCAAATTCCTCAAAATATATATGTTTCCATCTGTAACTCTACTGCTTTAACATTTCATTATTCCAATTTATTTTCTGTTTTGGAAATAGTTATTTGTTGACAAATTGCAGAAGAGAAAAATAAAAGATTTATGATCTCATGGATATTTGCTAAAACATCCATTTACATCCCATAACCTCCAAACGTTCTCACTTCTTCCATTCAACACATACATTCAAGGTGATCAGCTCATTTCTGTTTTATTGCATTCCATCCAATAGATTTAAAAAGACAGAAGGCATTTAAAGATAATGACAATAATTTACATTTATATAGTTGTTTTATTCGATAAAATCACAAAACCATTTGACACATCTGTAGATTCCAAAGAAGACTAGAGAGTGAAGCAACCCTCCCTATCTTGGTAAGAAGTTCTTTGTTGTTCAGTTGCGCAGTCGTGGCTGACTCTTTGCGACCCCATGGACTGCATTACGCCAGGCCCCCCTGTCTTGAACTGCCTCCCGGAGTCTTCCCAAGCTCACACTCATCATACTGACTATGCTATCTATCCATCTCATCCTCTGCCGTCCCCTTCTCCTCTTCCCTTCAATCCTTCCCAGCA
>JANHZU010010398.1:185419-207625 GCA_032468055.1 Acrochordus granulatus | reverse complement strand
TAGCATAGTCAGTGTGATGGGTGTGAGCTTGGGAAGACTCCGGGAGGCAGTGCAAGAGAGGGGGGCCTGGCGTAATGCAGTCCATGGGGTCGTGACACGACTGCGCGACTGAACAACAACATTAAAAAAAAATATTGAAGGAAAAAGTAGAATAATTAGCATTTGTTCCCTAACATTGAACAAGAATAGGTTCCAATTCAGATGAAATAAATAATAATTTCTCTTTTTGGGGGGTAATTTGCCTGTTGACAAAAGGAGGTGGGGACCATCTTTTGCTAGAAAAGTATTACACAAAATTTTCTGAGGTCATTAGTGGGCAGGTAATAATGGTTACCTATTGTGCTGTGGGAATGATTTTCCCCATTGTGCTGTGGGAATGATTTTTTGAGACAGAGGGAAGAGCCACAGCAAGAGGAATGGTCAGATAAGAGGCAGCTTAGCCTGCAGAAGAAATGTGGGTATGGCAAACATCTCAGAAGGGACCTCCCTAGTTTCTAGGGATGTAAAGGGGACATGGGAAAAATGTTTTCAGGCTTGCAAGGTTATATTAATGTAACCTTACAAGAAAGTAAACTTAGTTTATCTGGGCTTGCTCCTGTCTGAACTATCTAATGAGGCTGTTATCAATCTTGTAAGCAGTATATGATTCTGGTCTTCTTATTTCTTCGTGAATAGGGTTACAGCAATTCCTATTTGAGTAGGTTCCTGGCCATTTCTAAATAGTTGGTCTCTAGCTTTGACGTGTCTCCATCCTGATTTGGAGACTATGTGGTATAGGTTTCTATGAACAATAGTTGGGCTGAGAGGCTGGATCAAAAATGAGATTTAACAAATAGAACCACTAGTCCTGATGATCCAGCAAAGGAAGATCGGTCATTCTTTACAGGCCTTGTCTCATCAAAGAATCCACAATACCCTGTTAAGATGCCTATCATGAAGTACATATAGTGTCCGATTAGTGACTCACAATTCTGTTTCACAAGTGAGGTTAATTATTAAAGAGGATAGCAGATATTAATACTACCAATCATGCAAGTGGCAGCTACTTTCGAGACAGCATATCTCAGCCCACATTTTGTATCAGGTGAATTAGTAAGTACCCTCAGAATTGAAGTGTCTAGAACATTTAACGTGAGTGTATGATTGAAATTCTAGAAAATAAAATGCTTCTCTATTTTCCTAGCTGTTACTTTTATTCTCCAGTAAAACCTCTCCACATTAATTAAATTATGGAGATGGGAGGCAAGGAAAATGGTCTTGAAGCAGGTATGGCACAATCTTGTTTTCCTCTTCCTTCTCTTTCAACAAATTAAACATCTAAGAAATTATAATTTATAAATTATATATATCTCAACTGAACTCTGAAAGCATTGACTTCACTAGATTGAATATTAAAATACAAGGAAGAAATGTGCAGTTCCCTTTGCATCTGATTTTAGTTTCTACTTAAAAGATTATCTGGCCAGATATCTGTTATCTGTCACATTTGTTATTCCACTTGCTGAATTTATCTACTGGGCAATGAACTGGTCTCTAACATGTTAAAAAAATAGCTGCATTAACCTCCCCTTATTACATCAGCAACTGATTCCAAACTTGAGGGAAGACTCTTAAAAACAGTTTTCTTGGCAGTGTGGGTAAATATAGTTTTGAAAACATTGCTCTGCATGCATGGTGAGATGTTCTGGTTTTGGGCCAGCAGCTGTTTAGTAGCAGCTGGAGACTATGCATTCAGCCATCATGTGCTCTTCTTAAAATTGCTCGGATACATATTTGGAGACATTAAACCGTGCAGAATCTTAAATCCTGACAGAAAAAGAGGAGGGGGAAAATAATCTTTCCATCACAGTGAAAACAAAATTTGGGGTTCGAAATGTCATTGCACACTCTAGCAGGGGCAGCTTTTCACTTGTCTGCCAACATCATGTGCAGAGAAGAGTTAATGGAGCAGGCAAAAAAAAGGCTTAGTCAGAGGTCGTCCTGCCTTGTTTTTCATAAGAAAATAAGGAAAGCTTGAATTTGCTTAACACATTTTTATTTGCTCTTTCACTGGCACTACTCTTGCTTGTTCTCAGCACCTTGTTCTGTGTGAAATCATCCGCCTCTCTCTTCAATGCATTGTCAGCCTTAATTATTTCCTGCATATACCCCTGCCCCATATTATTCTGCAAGGCTGTATGTTGAGAGGACCCCAGAGGTCAACGAAGCAGCACGTTAATCTCTCTCTTGTAACAACTGTTGTAGAACTAGGCGCCTAGGATGAATTCTGCAGCCTCCTGCTGCTTCTGTGGAGGGCCCACTGTGTGATTGTGGCTGCCCAGAGGGATGAAAACATGAAATCACAAAGAAATGGAAGGGTTCAAGCCATTCCATTCACAAGTGGAGCTGAAAAGAATCATTGACTAATCCAAGCTCTGAATGGCAAAAGAAATAATTATGAGTCAATTATTGAGATGATGACCCCTTCAAAGATAAATTGCACAATCCTGCAATCAAAGGCAGCTCACACCACTCTGAGCATATGTGTTTGATATGGCAGCCATTCATGGAGAACTAAAGAAGGAAGCCATTCCAGTCTTAGAGAGTTGCACAGTTTGCGAACTGCCACCAGGAGTTTCTAATAAGCTGCACTTGAAAGACAAACTGAATTGTCCAAAGAATGGTATTTCTGTGTCAGTTTTACCTCTTAACAGCTTTCATGGTGTGAAATTGGGAGGGATGTGTGTGCTTCAATTTAAGATGCCTTGACAGACTATGGGAAATGTGATAAATAAGTGGCAGAGTGAATGTTTTCTTTGTTGCCAGCTGGCAATAAAGCTAAGAGAAAATAAGCAATTTAGGACAGGGGCAATAAACTTGTGACCCTCCTTTCCTGAACTACCATTCCCAGCTGCCTGAGCATTTGTGAGACACATTTAAGTCAACCATATCCGGAGGGCCAAGTGTTCTCTGTTTTTGACTAAGATAATAATCCAAAATCTCAATGAAGACAAGATTTTGATGAAGCTGGCTCAAGATTTCCATACTAGAGTGAATTGTGTCAAAGATTTAAAAGAGATCATAGAAGATACAGGTAGAAGAAGAAAAAAAAACTAGGTTTATGCTAATGTGCACATCCCTAATTAGTAGGGCAGTGGCCAAGCGGTTAAAATGCTGGGCTTGTCAGCTGGAAGATCAGCAGTTCAGCAGTTTGAGACCCAAGTGCTGCCCATAACGGGGTGAGGTCCTGTTACTTGCCCCAGCTTTTGCCAACCTAGCAGTTTGAAAGCATGTAAAAATGCAAGTAGATAAATAGATACTGCCTAATCCAGTAGGAAATGTAACAGCATTCCACGTGTCTTGGTATATAGTTATGCTGGCCACATGATATGGAAGTGTCTTCGGACATCACTGGCTCTTCAGCTCGGAAACGGAGAGGACCACTTCCTCCTAGAGTGGGCCACAACTGACAGGGGAAACCTTTACTTTGTATAATGATCTATTCACAAATTGTTGCAGATTTCTCCAATTCATGAAATATCATGAATTTTTCATGGTCCAAAATCGTTGCTCTATATTGGCATTCTGGTCAATATATTGGCATTGCCTCATTAAAACTGATTCACCTGCTTTAACCAAAAATAAAACACTTTTAAATTAAACTGGCATCAAATAAAGTTCAATTTGCTATAAATAATTGATTTTGACATTGTTTTGGTTTTTTGGCAGTTGTTTCTCACCAGGAACTTCACAGTAGTCTTCGTGCTGATAGAACTATGTATTTTTTAAATGAATATAAAAAATGAAAAATCCTATTTGACCAGTTCAAAAGTTCATCTAATCCAGCATATTCTAATTTAGCACTTTCCAGATGTGCGGACTGTGATTCCCAGAGTACCCACTTAGCATGGATGATCAAGATCTTGATGGATTAACCTCCATGGCTTGAAACCAACATTAACAAATACCATTCATTAATAATATTTGGAAGAAACATGTGTTTTCTTTCATTGGACTGTGTGGTGCTTTGGATTCTATCTCCAAAAAACCTTTAACCTCCCTAAATCAAAAGCTTTTTTCTTCTTCTGAGATTTTCTAGCAACTACAGAGGAAAACTGGCAATTCTGGGAAAAGATGAAGCTGCTTTAAGGAGCTGCAGACTATTGTAAAACTCAGACCTTCCACAGAACCTTTTCAAAATCAAATATGCAGTTCTGTACATTTAAAATCCATTAGTATCATGGGGTGAAATGTTCAGAGAAGAGGAAAAATACTTCTTTTTAGTCTCAATTTCTGTGAGATATAATTGTATGCATTATATACGTTTTCCCCCTGTATGCTCCATTGCCTCTGTACATGGTGCAAAATGAGCCATCATTTTCATCTTAAGGACCATTCTTAGCCTTTGAATGATGTGCTGAGAATGGCGTTTTTAAAAAAGTGGGATGGATCAACTCAATTGACTTAAGCTTAATGTAGTTAATTTACTAGACCTGATTCATTGAATAAGATTGCAGTACTTTGGATTTAAAGGGGAAGAAGGTTCATCAGAGCATGGAGGATGCACATATAGCACATATCTGCAACTACTTAAACCAAAGGATTATTTTTCTGGGATGCAACTGTAGCAGCCACAGAGGAAAGCTGTGCAATCCTGGAAAAAAATGCAATTATTTTAAGGAGCCAAAGTCAGGCCCTTCAAAACCACTTTTTCACTTCTGAATCTACAACAGTACTGAGCCATGGCTTTAACAGTTTTCCACTTCTGACAGCTTACAAATTAAATTTATTGGAAAAGGTCTAAGGATCACTCATAAAGGTTTGGAGGGGATGGATTCAACTTAGGCTGCAGTCTGTATACCACTGGTACAATGGCAGAATCTCACAGATGGGAAGGGAATAAGGGGGAAAAACAACAACTAGAATGTTGCTGTATATGTTTCTGCCAAACATATACAGGTAAATGTCTTACTTAGGGTTGACATACATTGGCTGCAAAATTCTGCCCATTAGGTATAAGCAAAGAGAGTCATGAAGCTAAACCTTTGCTGCTGTTGAATGGTGGTCTGGATTTTTACAGCCTAGATAGACAAGTTGGATTATAACAAACTGAGATGAGCAATCAGTTTTTAACTTTATTGCCTTTTAAAGTTTAGTTAACTTACTGTACATGCTTTCATTTAACCTGTTTGTATAGAGAGGTAAGCTTGTGTTTAATTTCTGAGAACAAAGTTGGAGGCCCCAAAGAAAACTGAAAGGAGAATGCAGATGTTTAGATAGCCTGGTCCTATATCATACAGAATGCTATAGGTCTCAGTCAGCACTTAATTGTACCCAGAAATAGGTTGATGTAGAGGAGACCCATATTAAAAGTGAAGAGATTTTTTTTCTCCCAATAATAGAACCAAATGCACAACTCTACCCTCCCCACACAAAGGGTAGGATAGTGACAACAGTATTATGTAGTCATTTTAGAGAGATGGCCAAACAAAAACTAGAAGGTCAGTGGCTGAGCAGTTAAAATGCTGGGCTCATTGGCTGGAACATCAGTGGCCTGAGTTCAAGACCCAAGTACTGCCGCGTAAGAGGTGAGCTCCCGTTCTTGTCCCAGCTCCTGCCAACCTAGCAGTTTGAAAGCATGTAAAAGTGCAAGTCGATAAATATGTACCACCTTCAGTGGGAAAGATAATAGAGTTCCATGGACCTTGGCGTATAGTCATGCCGGCCACATGACCACGGAACTATGCTGGTTCTTCAGCTATGAAACAGAGATGAGCATCATTCCCTAGAGTCAGTCATGACTGGCAGGAGAAACCTTTACAACAAAAACTAACATTTCTTTTCATCCTGGCACCTACTACTTAAGAAATGTTTTAAAAAATAAAATCAAAATAGCAGTACAAAACACAAGGTCCCCACCCATTAAGTAAGGTGAATACATACCTCCTTGTGCTCAGCCGTAGAATTTACTAGTTTCTAATATCCTTAATTTAGAATTGCAATGTCCAAGAAACCCTGCTTTTTCCAAACTTATAGGTGATGTTGAGCTTTGCTCCCTGACATTAAGTTCCGACTGGTGCTTCTTGTCTCTGTTGAATAGTTATTCTGGAAATTATAGAAATATCTTTTGAACATTTTGATGTCTCTTCATGGTCCTGGAGAATTTCATTTTTGTTTGAGGTAGCTTGACATGAAATGCAGAAAAAACAGAAAAGTAGAAATAAAAGCAGGCACAAAATGGCCTGAAATTCTTAGGATGAGTTTATGGAAAGGATGTGATTAGCATCCAGGCTGCATTAGAAAACACTTTCTTGCCAACACACATGGCATCTCAAGAGTAGGAGTAAACCTCCCAACATGCAGCTGCAACTTTTAGAAATTGCTAATCCATATTGGAGAAAGAGAGAATGCAAGAGTATACACAGAGAGTTTAATTTCATCCAACTTACTAAGAATAAAAATAATTACCCTGAACAGCTGAGCCATAATTGGCAGATGCACAAAACCTAAAAGAGTATTGCTTCTTCCAAGATCTTGGAGAAAAGGGTGGGAAGGAAATAGGAAAGAGAGAGAGAGAGAGAAGTTGAAGGACAAGGAGAAAAGTAGAAAGAAAGCTTTTCTGTGTATAGATATGAGAGTTGTGATATGGAATGTGTTGATAGTCCAATGTGCTCTTGAGTGCAGTCTCCTTGGGAATGGCCAATTAAAAAGTTACAGTTTTCCAATTCAGTTATAACAACCACACAGATAGTCCGTATATTTCTGATTCTGCTCTCCTGCCCACATGCAGTTTTTGAGAAGCAGACTCATGCATTGACCTTTTATTTCTCTAAAATCAACTAAGGAATGAGTTGAGTGGTACAACCCTTAGGAGATATCCTACATAACACAGAGGATTTTCATATATTGTACTTGTTTCAAGATGAACATTGCTCTGGCTTCACTAAATGTTGCAGATGATGTCAAAAGATTTGTTATGAAATCAAGGGAACATTTATTCTTCCTAAAATGCTAGATTGCCCATTTTAGATGCAAACTCTATTTGATCAGTCTACCCCTGGCGAATGATAGAATCAAATGGGTATCTGAAGAAGTGGGGATTATTCATGATAGTCCATTGCACAGACTGTCCTTATTGCATTCACAGATAGTTGACTGGCAGCTCTATTTAGGATGACTCAGGCCCTCCTGGGTAAGAGGAACTCTGAGGTTCTCCTCCAGGGTCATGCCAAGAAATTTGCACAGCATATATTGGGATCCAGGTCTAAGTATGGGACAGAAATGGCATTGGTTACCCTTTGGGATGATCTCTGGAGGAAGTGGGATGGCAATAATGCATCTATCCTTGTTCTATCTGACCTCTCAAGTCAAGAGGTTTTCAATATTATTGACCATGGTATCCTTCTGAACCAGCTTCAGGGGTTGGGGCTGGACAATACAGCACTGTGGTGGTTCTTTTCCTTTGTCCGTGGCCAGCTTCAGTCAGTGTATATTGGGATTAAGAGGTCCCACTCTTGGGCCCTGCTATGGAGGGTGCTTCAGAGTTCAGTATTTTCTGTGCTCCTGTTTAACATCTACATGAAACTGCTGTGTGAGATTATCCACTGAAATACCTGGGGTGAGGTGTAATCAGTATTCTAACATTTTTACATCAATAAGCTAACATTCTCTATTTTGATCTTTGTGCACTTTTGAAGAATAGAATTCTTTTAGTAAGAAACACAAGCTACAACAAAAACTTTTTTACTCTTGTTCCTAAATATGACCATAAAGTTTTCACAACCCCCTTGTGGGTATGCGTGAATCAATTTAAATATATTTGAATATAGAAGTATGAGTATTTATACTTTGTCTTAATTGGATCAAAAGTGTTTCTGAGAGTTAGAACTTCTTACTTTCTATATTTCCATGTTAATACATTTTGCCAAGTTTTGATCATAGGATCCCCATCTAAGACAATCACCTTAGAGCTGTAAGTTTCCCTGTCTGGGCAGATGTTATAACACTCCCTTCTTTTTTCCTTCCACAAGAGGTCTTCTAATATAGCTTTTTAAAATCAATGGGTGGCCACACTGATGTTCATTCTGAATGCAAAGAGATAGCTGTGTGTCATGGGATACAGTAAAAAAAAACCTAGAATGTGTGTATTATAGTCACTATGGAATTGAAATGGATATTTAAGAATTTATTTGAAAAAGTCAAGATACAGACTTTTCAGAATATTTTTTGAATAGTACCTTCACAGCAAATATGGTATAATAGTTATAATGGCTAGAGAACTGGATTTAGAAGAGGAAGATAGGACTGATTTCAACTAAGGACTTTGCAGAGTTTAGCCAGATAGGTCACTGTCTTTTTGATTAACCTAAGTTGCAGAGCTGTTGTAAACCTAAAATTAAGAAACCTAAACTGGTTATTCAGTGTCTTATTAAGAAATAACAAATAAAGATAGCATAAATTGTCTGCACTTTAGGGTTTATTGTTTTCATTGAGAAGTTGGATTAGGACAATCTTCAACCCTGATAGTCTCCATATGTCCTGGGACTGCATTTTCTATCATCTAGGATAGAGAACACCTGGGAATTCTGTGGACTTGATTCTTCTTGCCAGGAAAATCTCAACTTGGATTAAGTGATAACATTTTGATTGGAATTTGAAACTCACATAAAGGAGATGACTATTCATATGTTTCAGGAGGTGAACTAGATCTCAAAGGAAGAAAGAGAAGTCATAGATGGGAACATAACAATTCTGGATAGCAGCAAAAGGTGTGGAAAGAATTATAATGTGAAAGCCTGGCTGAAAGAGTTTGCTTGATAATGTAGAAGAAAAATAACTGATTTGTCCCTTTCGCTCTACACATGCATATACACCCATTGTCTTGTCAACAGACAAGATAACTTTTGCATTGCTTATGCCTGAATTACATAAGACAACATTTGACCTCGTGCTCTTGTTTTTTAATTTCACCTCTCTTTGTCTTCCTGTCCTTGGGCAGCTTAATGGTAATAGAAGAGGCCTGGCTTGGGCAAGGATGAACAAAATGATTAAAACCTTCCCCGACAGGACAGAGACTTTGATAGATTCTGTTGGTAATGTGGGCAACATTTCTATCTGTAAAATGTGGTAGAGAAATCTGTCTTCCTGTCATGCAATGGCTGCAGCAGTGTAACCAAGAGCCCTGCCATTCGAAGAGGTTAACAACTGTCATGGGGCTGTCAGAAAGTCCTTACTTCCATTTCTCTGACCGCTGTTGCATCAGCATCTCAGACACAGTGTAAAAAAGCAAGTGTTGATTTTTTCTGAACAATGCAAAGTTCAACAAGAGTTTGCTTCCCCACCCCCAAGAAAGGAAGATAGTGCATTTTCTGCAGTACTTACCAATTCATTTTCTTGGATTTCTAAGCTCTTAATTGTTTAGTTTCATCTGTTGCTTCTGATATGTATCATATATGAAGGGGGAAAGGAAAAAATTGGCTTCAGGAGCTTCTCTTAGTGTTTTACAGTTTGGTTTAAGAGAACAAGTGCTCCAGATTAACACCTGATTGCACTTTGTACTGCCAGGCTGGACTTTATCTTTCTGAAGTTTGACTTGGCCTGTTTTTTTAGTCACATTGTCAAATGTGGTTCTGGTAAGTAATAAGAATAGACGTTAGCTATGTTCCTAATTGAAACTTTTCATAGCCAGTTTGATATAGTGGTTAGTCCTATCTTCAACATGAAGGGTGACACTGGGCCAGTCCCTCCCTCTTTGCCCTAGGAAGGAGGCAATGGCACTTTTGAAATCTTCCCAAGAAAATTGAACTTGTCCAGGCAGTCATCAGAAGTCAACACAGACTCGAAGTCATCAAATAAATGAATAAACAATTTACAAACAATGATCCAAAATGGATTTATTTTGCACAAGCTGCATCACTGGTGAGGTAGCAAATAGAATCTATCCCCATCCATCAATCTTGAATGGGAAAGTTAATATTTGTTTTCTTCAATTCGTCCAATTCTGTGAAACTGCCTGGACAAGTCCCTACAGTTTTCTTTGGAAGGTTTTTCAGAAGTGTTTTGTCACTGTCTCCTTCGTAGGGATGAGAAAACGTGAGTGGCTCAAAGTCACCACACCCTCTTTAATGCGTTAGGCAGAATTAGAATGCAGAGTCTCCTGGCTTCTCGCCTGATGCCTTCCCCGCTACATCAAATTGGCTCTCTTAAAAATCATTAGTGTACATTAATTACTGTAAAGTGCAATTTAAAAGTATGCAGATTTAAATAAAATGCGTTAAAGAAAGTTTTGTACAGACAATTATGTTTGGGGGAAAGACTATATAAGATGAAAGGACTGTATTGGGATAGTTGTGGATGGATGTAATTTATTGCTTATTATGGTGTGTTATTGTTTTAATTATTATTGCTATTCTTTATTATTAAAAGTAACTTAAAGGTGACCCTGCCAGTCATGACCAACTGTAGGGTGTGGTGTTCATTATAATATTTCATATCATAATATTTCATGTTCATTATAATATCCATAATATTACCCACTGTAATATTCCAACAAATCTAGTTCTCAGAGATATTTATTTTGAATACTGAGTGCTTTTTTCAGTACTGACTACTGAATGCCTCAAAAAGAGTTATAGAAAATTGTGTGTGTAACACCTGAATCCAAAGACTAACATCAATACCTGACCCCAGAATTTATCTTTTCAGTAGGTTTCAATACACTTATCTTTTGAGTTTCATGTTTGAATTTCAAGAAAGATAAAATAACAGCATCTGCTGTTATTTTAAGTACTCTTAAAAGCACTCCAAGGCCCAAAAATGCTGAAGAAATAAAGGAATGGGAAAGTAAGCAATATAGCACTGGATAAAAATTTAAGATATATCCAAAAGGAGGATTTGAGCAAGGACTCAATTTCTTGCATTTTTTTTTTGTGTTGTCATATGTTCCTCAGATGATTCCAAGACTATATTTATTCTTTTAACTCTCTCCACAAAACAACAATGGCTACATATTTATGCAACGGGAATCAACCAGTGACTAGATAAACTCTTAGATAAAACCTGCTAATTCAATACATACCTGGAATAAAGAAGCAAGCACTCATATTAAAATCATAGAAAGCTGTACTGAGACAAAGCAATAATTTATGTACCATTGCTGACAATCACTTTTCACAGTTTCAGGTAGGGCCTCCAGTTTCAGGTAGGGTTATTTTCTGCATATAGGCATAGGCTCTACCATTGACTTAGCTCTTTTTTATTCACTTTCCACTTAAAAACCATCCAGAGTTACCCCAAACAGTGAAATGGCTGATATATAAATGTAATAAATAGATAAAAAGCAAGGAGTTTACCCTACACTTAATCATTTCTTTGGGGACTGATATAGTTGTCCTAAGACATTTTCCTGCCATCTTTTAAAGTGGGTTGATCCCACCTGAGTTGCAAGACTGTGTCTGATCTGGCCATGCATTCCATTTTGTGCTTAACATTTAAGGGAAGTTAGCTCTTCCAATCATTAGCTGAAGCTTTAAAAAAGGTTAAGATGTACAAAGGACTGTCTAATTTATGTTGGAAAAGTAAGGAACAAACAAGGTCTTTTTATCACTTACAGTGGACTTGTAAATACTCAAAACAGTTTTGGGTTGAAATTTGGAATATAAGACAGAAGATTTTGAAAATTGAACTACAATGTTTTTGGGGGGATTTATTAATGAAAAAGTGGACAAAGCATACAGTACTTTATAATTATATATGTTAACTGCAGCTCGGCTTCTTTACACCCAATACTGGAAAGAACCAGTGATACCTGTTGGGAAGAATGGCTTTTAAAGATGTTCAGGCTAGCAATGATGGCCAAGCTCACAGCCCTCATTAGAGATAAGACATTGAAGAAATTTCTATATGATTGGAAGCCCTTTGTGTACTTTTTGTGTATCTCAAAAGAAAAATGGACTTGGACTTATGGTTTTGGTGATATTTAAGGACAATATTTTAGGGTTGGATTATGAACTTATAATTTTGTTAGAAAATTAAAACAAACTTGGTATAAACTAAGTGTTAATACTGAATTTGTTGTTCAACTGCCAAAGAAAGGTGTCAGAAGTCACCTTTTGGGTAACTTTTGTTTCTTTTTTTTCTCTTTCAACACTTTTGTGTTTTATGTTTAAAAGTTACTTGTGTATATTCAATACACACACACATATACATATATACCCACAAAACTCGTGTCCAACTCTAGTGGGTGGTGCTGATCTCCATTTCATAGCCAAATAAGCCACCATTGTCTGAAGATGTTTCTGTGGTCATGTGGCCAGCATGACTATATACCGAGGCACATGGATGCTGTTACCTTCCCACCAATTTAGGTGGTACCTATTTAATGTGAATCTACTTGCATTTTGTATGCTTTCAAACTGCTAGGTTGGCAGGAGCTGGAGCAAGTAACAGGATTTCACCCCATTATGCATTACCTGGGCCTCGAATTTGAGCTGCTGACCTTCCAGCCAACAAGCCCAGTGTCTTAACCACTAGACCACTATGCCCCTGTCAGATGAAGCTTACCATTTATTTTATATTAGGGCCTGGAAACTCATTTCCCCTTTTACACCCTACAGAACAGACATTGGGACCCTAAAAAGAAAGTCTAAGCAAATATTCTTGAATGTGTTTAAACATAGCTACCTGCAGAATCGTTAACCTTCACTTCAAAAGACCAAAAGCATGTCATCACCCCAATTGCAAAGCAAAATATGTGGTGGCTGAGGACACAGAGAATCAAGTAAACCAATGTATTAATCCAGGAAGCACTGCAAACATAGGAAATATGAAGTCAAGTCAACCATAAAAACTAAGACTGCCTTCCACTTTTATGCTCTGCAGCATAAAAACTAAGTCAGCCTTCCACTTTTATGCTCTGCAGCTATGTTTAGGACTATAACTTCCATAACTGCAACCTAACAGTCAAATTATGAAAATTATAATTCCAATACATCTGAAGAGTGTTCAGTTATGAAAGATGCCCTATAATTATGACACTTAATTGTGTGAAAGGTATTAAAAGCAAAGCTATTGTCAGATTCTCTCTAGAATTCCAAGTCTCAATTTAGGAAGACTATAAATAATAATAAAAATAAGAACTATTTTACTTCAGCATTCAGTACCAATGCTAGTCATCACATTCATACTTCTGGGTCAGAAGACAAACTTGATTTTAGAACTCTTAAAAATTGGGAAAGAATCTCCACTTCTTTATTCCACAAACATTTTTTCATAAATTAATTTTATATATAAAATGTCTTGCCTTTCAACAGAATAAAATGCAACTAACATACAATATAAAAAACAAAACAATAAAACAACAAAAACAATGTAACAAAACCAAATGTAAAATACATACACACACCCAAAAAAGGCAAAAAACAAACCAAAAAAACCCTTCCCCCATTATTTCCAACCCAATTCCATATGAATATCTGTCCACAAATCAACACAAAAAGGAAGAGAAATATGCTCCCCTCTCTCAGTCTAATCAGATTAGTATTTCATAAATTAAATTGTCCTAATGTTGCTCTATTAATCTGTTAGTTACCCTTGAAGAGCTTTGCCATCGTCACCCCAATGAAAATCTCACCTTGTGTACCTGAGGAAAGGTCAAAAGTAGAAAAGATTTAGCTTCCTCAGTCACAACTTATACCTTTACCCCTTGTACTCATAAACCATCCCATTCAGATCTCCTCTTCCGATTTGTATGGGGAAGACTGGCAGGGTTAATTGATGTCACCTTCAAAATGAGTATTGTTCTCAGCTGAAAAAAAAGTGAGGTCCAACAACACAGCTTTTGCACTTTTAGCAAGGTTCTTTGTCCATCAAAATGGTTAAATAAATGAAAACAGAGTCAATGTCTGGGGGGAAGGTTATTTTCATTTATCCCCCAATTCATAGGTAGAACTTAAGATTCTCAAGAGAACTGCCTGAGCAACACCTACTGAAGTTAATAGCCATATTCAGCCATACTAGGATGTTTGCCAAGCAGTGGGTGAAGACTGAGCACTTAGTGGGGGGTAGTTCTTCTTTGCCTGCCTCAAGTTCACAAGACATCTTGGTATTCATTGTGTGTCTGCCTGCAGACTCAAAAGGGAGTGCACGGTATCATAATTGCATTTGAAAGCAATATGTTTCCCTGCTAATATTTATATCTTGAAGGACTCAGAACTCAGAAGGCTTTTGATATTTTAAAATTATTAAGAATGATGCACAGGTATAAATAAGAAAACAAATGCATGCAAAAGGACAGAAAAACACGATCTCTACAGGTAACCAAATCTTTGATAGTTGATTTCAGTTTAAGCTATTGTATTCAAGTCACAAGACTTGGGCCTGCTCGGTTAGCCATAATAAACATCATTTAATGAAAAGCTGTAATACAATATACCAAGATTAGCTGCCAAATTCTGAGAAGGTAATAACTGTTTTAACCTGTTCATTCAAATTATTTTTTCAGGGTAACTGGAGCAGACATTGTTATGGCTCCCCGGGGAATAGACAATAGTTTTTTTCCTTTTGAGAAACACAAGGAACACAGTGGATACAATGATAGCATTCAAGAATTTGAGATCAGATTTTGATGAAATTTAAAAGTGGTTCTCTTGGGCAAAGGTCTGAGGCTTTTAAAAGACTTTTGGGCTATTCAACCATTTTATACCATTTTTTAAAAACCTCAATTTTTCATATATTTGGTGTCATGTATTATCATCAAGGAAGCACATGCATACACACATGTATATTCACAATTTGGCTGCCACACTTCCCAGATCCCTATATTATAGGTTTTTATTCCCCATGTTTTTGCCCTCATAAATGTATCAAAAGTTAAACACAGGCCTGACTGAAATCCATAAATTGGATTTTGAAAAATAATCTAACAGAGCACAAAACTGTTTTCATACTCAAGCTATAGGACAGTCCTGAAAAAATTGATGCAGAACCAAGCAAACAAACTAACATAAAAAGGTTTTATTCAGGTTGTTGAGAAGGGATCAACTGAATGCTTTCCAGAGCTTTCATCCTCTTACTTGATGCTTACAATTGTCAATTTAGCAACAATGAGAAGGAAAGAAATGCTTAAGATCTACAATGGAGTTTCTAGTAGACAAGTTATGTCAAGGTCCTCCTAATTGACAAATTGCAAGCAAGAGCATGGCTTGTGCCCAGACTAATAGCTAAAGAGTGGAGAAAGATGAGTGGAGATGTGAAAGGTCTCTCTTAAGGCTATTAGTCTTAACACCGAAGGTAATATTAACTTGTGCAGAACATCCAACACAGTGTTTCAGAGGACGCAAGAGTGTGAATGTAGCACCTTATCTGCAACTCTTTAAAAGAGCCATGTCCATCAACAGGAATCAGCTTGGGAACCTCGTTTTTTGAGAATGAGGATCCATCTCATCCTCACTGGCCACTACCTATAAAAGCCTGGTTATTTGAGGGACTGCCTGTCTCCCATAATATCTGCCCTGTCAATTCAATATCTGGCAGGTTGGCACACTCTGGGTTCCTTCAACTAAAAAATGCTCTCTTTCAGGATACCGGAAGGACATTTTCTCTGTCTTCTGGAATATGTTCCTCCTGAGATTCCTTCCAAGATCCCTGCTGGTATTTTGAAGGGCCATGAAGATATGGCTCTTCACCCAGGCCTTTGACAAGAACTATTGATGCCCCCCCTTTTTACTTCTTTTACTTTTTTTTACGTTCCCATCTGTATTTGATTTTTCTGCCATCTTTGTTTCTTTTTATGATGTTTTTTTCATTTTTGTGTTGTTTGTTTTAGATATTTTATTTATTATTATGGTTGGTCACACAGTCAGCCAAATGTTTATACTGGATTTGGCATTTTTATCCACTTATCAATTCCTTCCCAAGGACCTGGATAGGAAGATGTTGTTGTTTGATTGTATCATCACAAGATGTAAGCCGTTCCAAGTAAAGTTACCTTTTGCAATTGACTGATGGTGATTTTGTCAATGCCAGTGCAATTCAAGTAGTGTTCCAGATGTTTTGGGATTGTACCCAAGGGATCTATTGGTATTACCTTTGCTTTCTTTTCCTTCTATTTATAGGCCTTCGTATTTTATGTTTTTCTCCAGTTCTTTCTCTTCTCTTCTGCTCCCTCCAGGTACTACAATATCCATTATCCAGATTTTTTTTGTCTTTCTTGTCAACAATTGTTGATGGTGATAAGATGTTGTTATTATTTGTTTACAAGTGTTGGCTTTCATACCCACCAAGTTCTTTCCAGAACCTAGGATATCATAATATATTGGCATGTATACATGCAGATCCAAGTCGTGTGTGTCCTTTTGTAATTGACAGATGGAAATTTTGTCACTGTGCAATTTTCTAAGTTCCATCAAAGATTTTTGGTTGACTTCATGCAACTCATTCTTATCCCAGTCTTTTGAAAGCTTGTTGTGGAGAAGAAGGTAGATAGATACACTGTCTTCAGTTGCTGGAGAAAAGAAGATAAACATCCAGTAAATAAACAGGACTAGTGATGAACTGTTTTTTAGAAATGGACGCCTGGGAAGAAAATATTTTTAAAATATATTTTGTTGGAAATATTCCCAACATTTGCATTTCAATATCCATTTTATTTGAATGGGATGTATTTACAAATGAAACAACATGCATGAAACCTACCACACGTGAAATGAACTGATCATACTTCTGTAGCATTCAGGCTTTCAGAAGTGCTTTGACTCTGAATAGGGAACTACATGTGTATCTAATGGCCTATAAAAATGTGCTTCAGTTATACAAAGATTTCTAGCTACCACTTCCCTGCTTTATACCAATTTGATTTTTTCCTCTCCCTCTTTTTAAAATTAAATACCAAGGTCTCTAAACAGATGGGATGTTCATTTGAGAAAGTAGAAGTTGAATGACCTTTACAAATCCAGTGCAAAACCTCAAGTGATGCTTTTCATCCCTCTACAAGTTTATTGTCTTCATTTTTTTAAATGATATTTTATTTCTGGGAGGGGCAGAGTGGCAGAGGAGGGAAGAGGAGCTATTTTTTCTTCAACCACAAAATGTAGCAACCACCAAATCTATACTTGCCTGATATTCATGGAAAGGGGGGGAAAAAGTAAGACAAGCAACTCTGGGTGATTTAGATTCCTGTCCATTGTTTTGCTCTTCCAGATAAAGACTTGCCCTTTAGAAAAAGGAAAGGAGCGGGGAGAAGGGAGAAGAGGAAAGAAAAACATCTATTCACCTTTGTAAAAAAAAATCAATTATTTCCAGTCCTAAAATAGGAAAAACTTATCTTCAAATTGAAATCGAGTCTTGACATTGTGTGTCTGTAATTCTTCAGGCTCACAGGTGACAGCACCCAGTATCCATCACCAAATGCCAAATGGTATATAAACCCCTCTTTTCTCTATCGGCTTGGTTTAGGCAATGAAAACCTTCCAGCTCTGACCCCCAAATAAGTGTGGGGCATCTTCAGTTGGTAGGGAAGTATTGCGGGAATATTTAGAGATTTTTTTTCTTTGAAACCAATGTATTACCTAAGAAAATCTGACACTATTTCACGCACATCCTTTCTGATAGATTTAATTATCCCAAATATCAGCCTTACTTTTTGTTTTTAGCAGAGCGGTTTACAAACATGTAAAGCAATTTCATGGCATTGATGTGTTAAGGCTTCCTTTGTATTAGATGCTGAATGGGGAATTAGGGTATTAGGTGAATACCATATGCCGGGTCTATTTACAATTAGTCCTCAAGTTACAACCATAATGGAGCCTGCATTGACACTTGTTAACATGTGATTGCCTCATTCAGTGACCCCACCCTGCTCTCCTCAATTTAGTCATTAAGCAATCACACAAGTCGCAAAGTGGATCATGATGCCTCAGGGGTCGGGGAGGTCCTAGGAAACCTAGTGCAGGCCCATCTGCCCTGGGCCTCCCCCTCTGCTGTTATTTTACCCTTAATCACCACTCTGCTACCCTATATAAAACACGAGACCAATGTTTTGCTCTCAAAATAAGGGGAGTTTGTCCCTGTGTTATAGCATGATTATGTATTTCTCAGCTGTGGGAAGAACCCCTAGTCTCACCCTGAACTCACCCATACACCAATTAAAGTGAACCAATATTTTCAGCCCTCCTCTTTCTGGTGATGGCAGTGGATGGCCTCCAGTGGTTTTCTCATTCAGCTGATAGGTTAAGATCTCACTCCTAGGATGTAGGAATGATTCTCATCCCCATGCCAGGAAGGTAAAAGACAATTTCCTTATAGTTCTTGCACTTATCTAATTGAAAGATAGGCATGAGGGTTATTGTAGGAGAAACAAGGATTGAAACGTGTTAGAGGGGGAGCAGCCTAGAGTCATTTCACAAGATCAAGCACAGGACAGCTGTCCATGACAGGACAGCTGTCAAGCACAGGACAGCTGTCCATGAAGACTGTTAAATTATCTGCCAAGATCAGGAACAAGGCAGGTAGAAGGAGAAGTTCTCATAACCTTGAAATACCTATTAAAGTATTGAATAGAGACTACTTTTGACTGGGCCCATTCCTTTCAAACCTAACAGTTAAACTTCTTTTCTGGTCCATGAGTAAGAGAAGTACACCATGAGAGATCTTCCCAAGGACTTTCTCAGTGTGAGTAGTCAAAATGAAGGACAACTGTGTACCATGAAAGGTCTCCATCCTTTTGGATCATTAAAGTAAGTTGAGAAACACCATCAAAAGAAATTGTAAATCACCCTAAGAATTAATGAGTAACATTCTGGGGAAAAATAAAGTTAGAAATTTAATGGTGCTCTAGGAGGAATTTGTGGGGCAATCATCAGAAACATCCTTCCATGGATTGCTGTTGTTTGAACCCACTTTATCAATTATAAACAAGAGAACAGACAAAAATGGTGGCTTCTAAAGTATCTAAAATATATGTAGAAAATGGGGTATGATTATGATAATTGCAACTCTGAATAGTCATAACACTCAAAGTTCCTCTTCATTAAAATGGAACTAATCATCTTTATCTTAAAGAGGAAAAAAACTAGTGGTAGAAGAAGACAATATTTGTTATCGGCTGAGAAGTACTTAGTTTCTGTAGAAGACGGAAGTGTGTAACCACTCAGTTGAAAAGTCTACAACTTTGCTCTTCCTTTTCATCATTCCTTTCACACATAGCTAGGCTCCTGACCTCCCTTCATTTTTTAACAACCTAAATTGCAGCCATTAGTTACAGTCACCAAAGGTCAGACATCTAGTTTTCTCATTAATAGTTTCCAGTATACCTGCAGTTTCAAGGAAAATAATCCAAAGGCATGGATAGGTCTTTATAAGACCAGTCAAAGCAGTCTAGTCATGACCTTCAAACTATGTTGATCCTTGAAAGCAAATCATTGCTTATGCTAAAGTTTTTCCAGTACAGAACAAAAAGGATCATTCTTTCCAAAATCACCCATGAATGGATAGATCCCAGAACAATATTCAGAGACTGAGGAAAGGATGCTTGAGAAAGTGGTATATGGAAATATTGATGAACTGAGATGCCACCCAGAGCCGCTCAATCATGAGCTCACTCTCAGATGCGTATGCAGATTGAAATATAACTATCCTTCGTATTTCTAATGTCTGAATTTTATAATAGCATTTTGCTATTCACTCAGCTTCATAGGATGCTTCTGGAAATGAATATCCTTAATATGTTGCATGTCACTGTATCTCAGGGTTTTGGTTCAATATCATCATTTCTGCAGCAAAAATTGTCCTTTCCCTCCACAAAGACAACTATACTCACATCCTTCTTTTCCATTCTGAAGCTAATATACCAACATAAAATTAAGCCAAACATGAAAGACCTTTCAGAACACAGAAATATGAATATTTTTGAGAGTTTAAAAGAAAAGTAGAATATCTTTTTTTCCTTTGCTTTTGAGTTCAACCCTTATCTTTCTGCTTTCCTATATTAATGTCGCATTTTCTCTCTCCAGAAAGGCAGGTAATAACAAAGTCAGTGTTTCATTGCCGGGTGCTTGGATCTTTTGGCGCATGGTAAATTGTGTCACTCCCTCCAGTGCTAGTAGTGAGACATCATCTCTTTGACCAGCTCATACCTCCTGCTTCTTCCACACCAAAAGCTACTGTATAATAATAAAAAATAAGCCAGAGAAAGAGATGCTGTGTTTAAACTTTCATCACTGTTTTTCCTAGGTATCCTTTTTATTCATTTTTAACATCTTTTCCCCTTCCTCAGCTCACTTCACCTGATTTTTTTTTAAAAAACCTCTTTTCTCTTCATTGCTAGATAAACAGTCCTCTATTGTTATGCTGTTGAATCAGCAACCCTATTATATTTTTTTAACCTCTGGACTATAGTTTAAAGTAGAATTTGTTCATGCAGTGTTGGCCTTGCAGGTTTGTTCACCCTCTCTGAAGCTTTTAACATGATATAATACATTTGTAAATTTCCTGTGCAGAGCTCAGGACACCAATATTCCCATAGACCTTTTCCTAAATGCCTACCAGGCAGTTTTTCTTTTCTTTTTTTAAATTAAAAGAGAGGGGAAGTGACCTGTTTCAAAGCTCAAAGCACCAGCCCCTAGCTTCATCTTTGTTTCTGGGACTCAAATGGCCTGGGTAAGCTGTCTTAGAACATAAAAATGATGGGTATTATCGTGGAAAAAGGCATTCCCCTGCCCAGAACAAGAACAAACATAAATAGAAATACTAAAACACACCTTAAAAGAGATGGCAGGGAACATTCTGGTAAGTTGGTGCTTTATAATTGGCAATGTGCCCCATGGCAGCCGTTTTGAAAATGGGCAAAATCTGCCCCAGCAACCACTTTGTGAAAGCACCCATCACCTATCCTTTGGGCTGAGATGACTGGGCCAAAGTCATCCAGCTGGTTTTCATGCCTAAAGTGGGACTAGAACTCACAGTCTCCTGGTTTCCAGACCAGCACATACTTAAACATCAACACCCCCCCAAAACACAGTCACTGTATTTACACAACACATTTGACCTGATTACAAACACCAACCTCAACAAAGCTTCCTTTTACATTGTGCCGATGCTGCCACTTGGTCTTCAATGACCTTGGGTGAGTTGCATTAATAAATTAAAACACATACACAGATTAGGGAAGAGCACCCACTGAGCTTCTTCCTAGTCAGATTTCTGAATCAGGGAAATGCACGCAGGATTAGGTCATCTCTAATGTTCACAACCTCTCTCTGTATTTTTAGTAATGAAATAATGGGTTTTCCCCTTATTTTTAACAGAGAAAAAAATAATAAAGCACATTAGCATGTTGATAGAAATCATCCCTTCCACAGATCACCAGTTTTAGCCAAGGGAAGAAGGTGGATGTTATGCAACCAATCCAATACTTGTCATTTGCATAACATCTTAGTGCTGTGGGATTATGTTAGAAGATAGGTCTAGTTATTGCATTGGGAGCTGGGAATGAAATAATGGATTGTTCTGTTCCTTACATGCTACATTTTTATAGTCATCAAGAGATCTTCCAAATGAGTGACCTTCGTAAGTCACTGCAGAAGAACAGTTCAGTCACGTGCAAGAGTGAGTTGTAAACCTTCATTTGGAATTGAAAACAAAACCACTATGGATTTCTGGGGGGGTGGATTTGCAAAATTGCCTAAAACAGATTCTCCTGCAATGTGAGCAATGGTATTGAGCACAAACTGCTTTCATCCAGTCAAAAAAGGTTCATAGTAACCCAGTTTGCTTGGGAAAGATGCGGCTTTTTTGGTAATGATGCAAAACAGACAGACCAACAGACATTTATAGGAAGACTAGCTTCACAAAGAACACAATCAAGGATATTGGCAAAACAAAACCTCTTTCTTTGAGGAAGGAAGGTTAAAACCATGTACACTGGGGAAGTTGCATACGAAAATTCTGAATGTTATGGAGATTCGTGAGCTGCAACACACACACACACAAATCTTTAAAATTAGTCTATTAAAAATGATTAATGAGAATAGTGCCTACAGCTGCAGAAAATAAGCAAGCCAGATTTGTACTGATCCACATATCCCCAGCCTTTGTTGTATGGTGCAGAAGAGGTTCCAAAGCAAGGATACTAGGGATACCATAATATTTCCTTTCATTGTTGTTGTTCAGTCGCTCAGTCGTGTCCAACTCTTCGCGACCCCATGGACTGCATTACGCCAGGCCCCCCTGTCT
>JANHZU010010398.1:151517-185319 GCA_032468055.1 Acrochordus granulatus | reverse complement strand
CCTCTGATGAGACCTGTCCAGTATGGTTGAACCTCTGGCAGAGCTCTCATCTTCTTCAGAGCACACAAGCCCCCCAAACACAGCAAGGTGGTGCCTCACTGGGGGGAATATTTGCTACTGCAGTATAATTAATTGGGTTATTCTTTATGTGGAGACAGTTCAGTTTGTTTCATATTTCTGACTACATTATGTTTTGCTTAACGTTGAAGAAGCCAAAATAGATTGAGTTCTCAAAACACAATAATCTCCAAACCATGATTTATCCATGATAGTCACAGATTTCAGCAGCATGCTAAGGTGAAAACAACCAGGCATATTATGGCCAAGTACAACATATAAAGCTGGTCATTTTTTCAGTTGTGTGGAAAGAACAATCAGTGTTTTCCTTACTATAAATAATATCATTCATCCACCCTGCAGATTGTCTTGTCATACAGATAGTCCTCGATTTACAACCACAATTGGGACCAGAATTTCTGTTACTCAGCAAAGTTGTTGCTTAGTCAGTCATGCCTGATTTTATGACCTTTTTTGCCACATGATTGTTCAGTGACTCCAGCTTTTCCCACTGACTTTGCTTGCTGGAAGCCAGGTGGGAAGGTTGCAAATGGCAATCATATGAACCTTGGCCGCCGCTGCAGCTGTTGTAAAAACATGCCGTTTGCCAAGTACCTGAATTTTGATCATGTGACTATGAGGATGCTGCAACTGTCATAAGTGTGAGGACCAGTCATAAGTCATTTTTTGAGTGCTGTTATAACTTCAAATCATCATTACACAAATGGTTGTATGTTGAGGACTTAAGCTGAGGACTACCTGTAGTACTACAATAGTTCCATTCTAACCATTGGCCAGAACTAAAGAAGCCACTATATAAATCAACTTTTCTCAGTCTAATGTCTTCCAGATCAACTGAACATTTGGTCAGTAAAGCTGTCCCAAGCATTCTGAGTAAAAGATAATTTGAACCACCAAGAGACTGAATGATGCCCTTCGAACATTTTTCTGGGAACAGATAATACATGTCGCCTGAGGAATTGAGAAAGAATAGCTACTTTTGCATGTCTCTTTTGGATTACAAGTGTAGGCAATGTTGAATGGCACATGCAACAAAGTGATTGTGGATAGTCTGAAGCAGATGCAGAAAAAAATATTAGCTGGGTTTTGGGGCCTGGATAGCTAATCTTTTGAACAGTCACCCAGATTATTGTACTGACTAATCAACATTTTTTATATAGTGATTTTATTATTTTTTAAAACTAATCAACACTCTGATGCCAACCAAGTATCCCAAGAAAATAATATGAGTCCTTACTTGGGTATATATAACAAAGAGCTCCCTGAGAATTGCACTCTGTTGTTGTGGTCTGGGCTCCTGCCCATTTTTTGTTTCTTTTTCATCTCACTTGAACAGTGGAACACCCATCTAATCATTTCATGGAACTTGAACCCTAAAGGGAAATCAAGCTCAGAGAGATTCTAAATTAGCCTTTCCCAAGCCTGGTGCCTTGGACCACAAACCTGAACCAGCAGGACAATGGAGTGTAGTTGAAAGTTGTAGCCTACATCCGAAGGGTGTCAGACTGTGTTGAATTATAAATGTTTCAAAAGTCAAGGCATGTGCCCATTCATAGGAGAAAATCCAGGAGATGATTAATTGTTTGCTTCACTAAATTCATTGCGAATTTATTTGTGCATTCAGTGCTGTCAGTTCTATTTTCATGGAGTCTTTAATATGGATCAAAAGACTGCCCTCCTTCAGATCTGTTCAGCATCTTTCTTCAGAGACTTCTCTGGCACCATAGAGGCAGTCTCTTATGCCTGAGAATGTCTGGTAACAATTAAGGTTGCATCAAAACTAAAGCCAAAACTGGACCCCAAATGCATCAGAAATGCATGTACCAGATAATGTGTGCTTTGATGGAAAAAGCTTCCCAGACTTTGAAACAAAAAAGTGTTCAAGCATCTGAAGCAGCAAGTGACTTTATGCAGACGAGGGGTGAGATTTGTGGACTGCAGAACAGGCCTATGGGGGTGCCCTCATCGTCTGAGCTTTTGTGCTACAGACAAAACAGATCTCTCTGACACGCCTACATTGAAATGCATGAATAGGCAAACATGATACTATGACCATTCCAGACTTTTTTCTAACGAGATACTTGCCTTCAAAGATTTAAAAAATATACAAAGGGCTCATTTTTGAGTGCTCAAAAAAAGGTGCCTCCTGCAATTCTTACTCAAGTCTGGTTCTCACTGACTTGGTAAACATGACTCAGTAGATCTAAGCTATGTAATGGAAAAGTCTGGATTTCCAGATGTGGATGAACTACAAATCCCAAATGTGTTTATTATTAGCCATTTGGGCTGGAGCTTATGGATACTGGGATCCAACAATGTAGGAGGGCCATATGTTTCTCTCTTGTACTTCAGATTATACTCATCTTAAATGTTCTTCTATTGTGCCGACTCCCAATCTTTGTGTTGACTGTTTCAAGCATATTTTGATTCCAATCAGCCTCTCAAAGTCTCTTTATTTCTCTTATATTGTAGGAGGAAAGCCATGTTATGCTATGACAACAAAAAATCAGGAGTCTGGTAATATTTTTTAGAACTCACAACTTTTATTCAAAGCCATCAGCTTTCATGGGCTGCAGCTGACTTCATGAGATCCATAGAGTGGCTCACAAAAGCTGATGCCTTTAAATAAAATGTGTTACTCCAAAAAGGTGTTTCCAGGCTCCTCCTGATGTTCTCTTTCCCCTGAAATGAGAAAAAAAAGCAAAGTTGATGGATTCAATATCTGCATTTCCACTCTGGCAGCTATGTTGTAACTTTAATTAATGAGCATCTGGACTGGTTTCATTAATACTTTTCTAAAAAGAAATGGCATGTTGCACTAATGTGATGCAGATGACAGCAATCGGAATTAATTAGAAATAGGAATTTGTTGAAGAGTCAACCCTTTCTCTTTTCCCTACCTCCTTCCCTTTCCTGTTTTCAAGACAGCAGTTGTCTCAAGGGAAGTCTTGCAATTCAAAGAAATGCAGATTATTTATTTATTTTCTTAATTTTATCTACCACTCCACTCACTGCAAGCAACTCTGGGCAGCTCATTGTAAAAACATAATAAAATATAAAAACCTGCAAAATGGAATAAAATACAATTACAAAGAACAAGATGGGGCAGGCAGGAGTAAAGATGGAATCTTCAAGTAACCACCTCACTGATGGCAAATTGGTATCCAGCCCCCAAACCAGCTCACAGAGCCAAGTCTTCAGTTGTTTCCTGAAAGCAAAAGCGTAATAATAATTAAGATGTCTCAGGTGGCAGTGATGTCCTGCTTTACGTTTCACTACATTAAACAATTAAACAGTAATGGCTAATTTGTAATATCAGGATAAACAGACAAAGGTGCTGATCACTTGCTTCTTAAATGTAGCCATGAACTAGGGAACTAGACTCAGTGGCGGTGACAAGGTTGCCTTGTGCAAAACACAGATTCAGTTCTACCAGGGAGCAAACTGACTATTGCTAAGGATGCTTTGATAAACTGATCCTAAACTTTGTGTATCAAGAGAGATATCCATCACCCCCCTTACAGCAGCATTATCTAATAGCTGGCTTTTTCTTTGTCCTTTCCTTATGTCATCTTCACGTGCTGAATAAATAGACATGTGATTCAGATTCAGACACTTTATTGGCCAAGCATGGTTAGACACACAAGGAATTTGACTCCAGTACAGCAGCTCAGTGATATTCCTTCTTGGAAGAGGAGGTTGTTCTAGGGTTTTAGAAGAAGAGAACCTCCTGCACATTTCCTTTGGAAAATTCAAAATCTAAGCAGAAAGTAAAATACGCTGACTGAGGATAACTCAGTAAGATTCCACTGATGGTGAAGTGGCAGATGATGTAATTCCTCACCTTCCTTCTTTTGAGTTTTCTTCCTTACTAATCCTCTGGGGAGCATCTAGCCCCCAAAGAAAAATATTATTATCTTCACCTCATTTTTTTTCTCTTCAAGAATAGATAATAGGATTTGCAAGCAGAAAAATGCCTACATAGAACTCCAGCGTCTGCCATTAATAAGGACAAAATATCTGGAAAGACCCTTCTTCTGCCTGAATGCCCAAGAAGTCACTGCCAAATAGAACAGGAAATACTGATTAAATGGGAAAATGGTATAACTTGATATAAAATATATTCCTATTACTTATTGTGTTTTATTGCATATTTAAATTTATTTAGAATTGTATGTGATTTTAAATAAGTTGCCTTGGGAAATCCTAATTTTGAAGGACAACAGACAAGTTTAATTCTGTCCCTACTCCAGTGAATATCTCTCTGTAAAATTGTGGTAGGAGCTTCTTTTTCAGTTTTGGTGAAAGAAGTCTGTTCTGGTGCTGAACAAATGGAAATGTAGACAAAAAAAATCCCTTTGTATCTTTTTTCAACAATTGCTAACAACAATTATTTTTCAATTATTCTAATTGAAATAGAATTAAATATACAGAATACAACGTATAGAGTACAGTAATTGTAGAACTAGCACCAGGTGTGGAATCACAGAATGGAAGGGACTTGGAGATCCCTAGTGCAGCCTTCCCTCCAGTGCAGCAATACATTATTGTAGCATCCTTAAAAGAAGACCATCCAGCCTCTGTTTAAATCAAAAATTTTGTTCCAATCAAAATCTACTTCCTTGTAATCTAAGCCTATTAATCTTTCTCATGTCTTTTAGAATAGCTCTGAAAAATTCTGCCCCATCTTCAATGTGTCAGCTCTTTAAATAACACTATCCTGGCTCTCCATAGTATTTTCTTCTCTGTGCTAAAGATATCCGGTATCTATCCCTCCACTGGCCCATGTTCTAGTCTAGGGGGTGGTCCTGACCAATGGAAAATAGGAAAGAGCAGTACCTTCTGTTGATCTTGATGCAATCTAGGATTATATCTGTGTGTTTGTTTTATAGCTGCAGCCTGCTGTCAGCTGTTTAGCAAGACAAAATATATATTATTTTTGCAGGTACCACTGCCCAGTATGGTTCCTCCCATCCTACATTCATGCCCTAATCCAAATTTAGGACTTTGAATTTTGAAATTTACCTTGTGATTTCTAGCTTATCAACACCTTCATGAATCTTGATAGTATGCTGTTTTTGTGTTGTGCGCATATTTGATTATGCTATTTTCTAGCCCTTCATCCAAGTCATTTAAAATATGCTGAACAGCATGAGAACTAGGACAAATGATATTCCATTTGACAGTTTTTTCCAATCTGATGCCAAGCCATGGACATATTACCACATTAACCAACAGTTCCTTTATAAATGCAGAGGGGGAAAAACCAAAATTAAAAAAAATATGTTACAATTAAAATCCTTATTGAATGGATAACGGACAGCAATTTGCCTTAGTCCTCTATCACATGTTCCTTCTGCCCCTTTCTCTTTCTCCTTATGGTCTTTTAACAGAGAAATAATGAGTTGCCATTATTTTGTCATGTTACATATGTTAAGAGCTGGTAGTGATTTCTATTCATCTGTTTCATCTCCCTCCCCTACCCAATCTACTATTTAATGAGCTGGAAGCCAATCAATAATTCATTGCTACATGAATAACTCCAGGATGGTAACTACTTATTTAGAAAGATGTAATCAGAACTTATTCTCTCCTTTACTTAGCAGTTTCTCTTAATTCCTGGGTAATCCAATAGACCAAAGTAGGCTTCAAAGAAAACCTTAAACAAGAAGGTAGAATGCATCAGCATGTAGGAGATAAAGTATAATCATTCCTCATGACACAAAGCTTTTTTCGTTATGAAATTCTTTAGTGTGTTGGCTGAAAAGCTAGTTTAAAAAAATCAGTATCATTAATCCTGATGGCATATCTATAGGGGGGCAGAAATGTTCTGGGGAACAAGGGCATCACCGCAAAGGATTCTTTAAGAAGGAATTTACATACTTTCACATTAAGACAATTTAATCTGAAGTCTTTTCAGATATGTTTCCAAACTTCATTGTAGGAATGGACTGTGTGCAACCATTCCAATTTGTTCCAGCAGTGAAAGCTTTTCTGTGTTTTTTTTTAGAACCTGTTAAAGTCATGCTGACCTAACCCAAGCAAATAAGCCAATGAAATTCTGCAGAGAAAATCACCCACTCTCTGCCATGCCTTTGAGAGGACAATAGTCATGGATTTCCTTCATCCTAATATCCCCCAGATGTCTAAAGATATCATTTCTCATCATCTCTCTTGGGTTATAGTGGTCAGGTTTATGAAAGCCAAAGTCCCAATATAGCTGGGATTATGTAAGGTTTGAAAAGTATCATAAGTATAGTTTTATTTACTATACTGTATATGATCATAAAAAGAGCACTGCTAAATCAAATACATCTAGTTCAACACTGAGAATCCAATGATAATCATACACAAATACTTCAGTTGATATTAATCCCATTTAGATGACATTCAAAGTTACAGTGTCTCGAAGTAAAGGATAATAATAAGTCTTTTGGCACTCTAAAGTTCAAATAGATTATTATTCTGTAAGATTTCTTGGACTCAAGCCTATGGAGTCTCATCCTGAGAGAGGAAACTATCTATCTGCCTACCTACCTACCTACCTACCTACCTATCCACATATACATACACACACACATAGAAACACATGCAAACATATATACATATACATACAGATCGATAAAATGAACATGTATAGTGTGTAGAAAAAACTACCACTGCCTTAATTGCTATTTAATCAATGAGATATTTAAATTTAATGAATTCTAGCTTTGTGGTTCACAATGAAATGGGCCTTTGGAATTCCTCTCCAAAATTTGTTCCTTCAAGGTTCTTAAGGCATTATCTAGAGGAATGGAAACATTTCCACTCCATGGATTTTTAATACCTGACTGGTATTTTTTAATTCTTTTCCACAAGGACTAACTACTTTTTTCAGGATGTTCCACTGAGCCATCCTGGTTCACTTTCATGACTAGGCCTCCAGTTTTATATAATTCAGTTCCCTCTCTTTTGAAGCCACTTCAACTACTCGCTATCACTGTAACTTCCATCAGTAAACTTGAGTATTGGTGACTGGCCTTTTCCTTTTGAGTCCTTAGAAGGAGTCATGCTTAATCTTTTGCCTTGGTGTTCACATTTATCATCCAGGAATGGGAATATGAAACGTTTCTGCTGCTGAGTCTGATCCTGCCACAAAATTTCTCTGTGCTTTTGCGCACTTACTTTCTTGCCTTGGCTGTGTCCTTCTGACATCACTGTCTCCTGTGACTCATAAAATGGGTCTAACTCTGTTGCCACATTTTATGCAATCAAGTGCGCAAAGCTTTTTTGAATCCTCTTAAGAGGAAACTAAATATTGATTATTCTTCATATAGCAATTATTGTTCCTATCAGGGAAGAAGATTATTGCCATCATTAAAATTGCTAACAGCATCTAAGTGGTTATACTTAAAAGACTTGAAGGTCTGTTAGACGGATTAATGGGATTTCTTTCAATGCTACTTTGCTTTTACCTCCATTGTTTCCTTGACATTCCCTCATCCTTGGAAACTCTATTTCTTAAGGAATAAGCATTAAGGAATATTAAGGAATCTTCTGAGATTCACAGAGGGAATTCCCCTGCCCCGTAATCCCTTATTTTCCCCCAATTATCCTTTATCTATACAAAATTTTTTAAAAATTATTCCTCCTTTTTGCAGAACAGAAATTTGGTGAGACAATTTAATTGCTCCAAAGTGAGAAGAAATTCGCTGACAGTTTATTGGAGCTGGGATCACCAAGATCATTTATATAGCATTATTTTTACAGCCTACACTAAAGATATGGGCATGTTGGTAAAAGAAAGGGTCACTCTGGATTTTTTGCATCAAGAAATTATTTCTGCTTATGTGTAATAACAAACATGAACCAACATGCAGACATTTCATCCACCTTTATAGTTGTTTCTTCAAAACTGATGGGAAAGACATTGAGACTTTTAACAAATTAAGTTGCAGGGTTGTTTATTTGGTTTTAATTTTGTGCCTTCAAGTCAGTTTTGACTCCTGATGTCTGCCTGGATAGGAATTTTGGAAGTGGTTTGTCATTGCCTTCTTTGGTTCCATAGTTATGGCCATTATCTTGAATTTTGAACCTACCCTTGCAGATACTTTTGGAATGATTGAATCACCCAAGTGGCTTCCATGCCTAAAGAAACTCAGTTTAGACTTTAATTGATCTAGTAGTTTTGTAGTCAAATATGAAGCATATATAAAACGGGTTGAAAAAAATGCATATAAGGGGTAGCTACAGAAAGCATATGTGAGAAAATAGGCAAAAATATCTGTATTTCTTTATTAAAAAAGCAATAGTGGATTTGCTGTCTTTGATTTTTAGAAAAAAATTAAAAGCTAAAACTGCGTCCACAGCACTGACATAACTGTGGGGTCCTTGGTGCTCTCTGAGCCTGATTATTTTCTTCAGACATTTCATTAACACTGAAGATGTCACCTAGTTGCATAATGAAATGTCTGCAAGGAAACATCCAAGCTCAGAGAGCATCAAGGATCCCACAAATGCTGAAATAAATTTGAGTCTGTGTTTTCTGGTTCCATATTCTCCACACCAAGTACTTGAGAATGCACAGAATTGTTTTTCTGAAAGCGATATCTTTTGGAAACTCTACTTAATCTCATTGCTCACTTGCAAAAGTGTAATCCAACACAGCAGAGCTGGAGTCCTTGTTTTTATACATTTTCATATGCATACCCACCCATCCACTCATTCACATCCCATCATTCTAGTGCATGACGCAGATTAATTCAGCCTTTGAGACCCTTCATCCTCCCCTCAGTCCATTAGCGCCTTTAGCAATTCGTTTTACCAGTGATTGCCATGCAGAATCCAAAGCGGCTGATTTTGTGCGATTACAATAGTTCTTTGTTGCAGCCATTAACAATTGTTCGGTCACCCTTTTCCATCAAAAGCCAATCTGAGGATAAAGGGTCACAAAGGCCAAATCAATCTGAGTCATGCACTAATGTGATAGGGTGTGAATGCGTGGGTGAGCAGGTATGCATACGAAGATGTATAAAACCAAGAACTCCAGCTCCGCTGTGTTAGATCACACCTTTGTGAGTGAGCAAGGAGATTAACTAGTGTCTCTGAAAAATATTGCCTTCAAAAAAAAAAACAATTTTGTGCTTTCTCAAGTGCTTGGTGTAGAGAATATGGAAAGACCCCACATTTCAACCTTGAACTTAAAATATTCTCTTCTATTAGCACTGGCATAAACTAGAGTCTACTAAGAATAACTAGGGTACAGCAATTAAAGATGTAGTAAAATATCAGTGCTCTTTTCTTCTCCAGTCTTTCTTGAGAAAACTTGTGGGGGGAAGAATCAAGTGATACCTGTCAGTGTGTGTGTGTGTATTTTTTTCCATTTTTTAAAAAGTAATGGTTTGAGAGAAACTACAGGGAATATACCCATCACTAATTTTATGAATTTAGACTATTTTTCTCTTTTTACCCTGTTGCTGCCTTCCTTGAGCCTATGTGGATAATAAATTTTAAAATATGTAGTGATGTTACAGTGAAAGAATTTAGTGACTCTTGGGTGCTATACAAATTGTTCAGGGCTGCAATGATGGACATATTCATTTATAAAAATGCAAACACACACTTACATGTGCAGAATGAAGTCTTTTGTAAGGTGTCAGTATTGGTAGCAATTTGCATGATGGAATTTCTCACCCCAAAGTGAGCTATCTGATGCCATTGAAGTAAAATGTTTTCAATTCTTTCCTTGATAATAGGGAGATTCCTGAGAATTCTCTCTTACATCGAAGGTTTCTCTTTAGCTAAGCAGGAATTGGCAGATAAAAACAATTTTCCTCTAATAAGGAAAAGATAGGGGATTTCAAAAAGGAACTTCTTTCAAAAGCACAAATGGTTTATCCATTTTAAGAATTCCTTTCCTATCAGTTAGCATCTCTGCTTGTCATGCCTGTCTCTGAGGAATCCTTGATGAGAGCAACTGTGAAGCTGAAGTGAAACACAGCAGGCAAAAATCTTATAGGATTAAGGATCTTGCAAGGTCTTGGGTACTAGCAACAGTTGGGCTGAGAGAATCTTACCCCATTAAACAATTTTAAGCCTTCCTCTAGCAGTCTTTTAGTATTCCCAGTAACTTTTGAGTATTGTTATGTTGTTCGTAACTATTCCTGACTAGGATCTGGTTGTTTCCTTCTGGAACTTGTGACCCTAAGTTGTCTTTTGTATTTCAGCATACCATCTCTTTGGTATCTCTTTGCATCTGAATGCACCTAAGCCTGACTGTTCTTACTATTAACTCTGATTTGGAATAGGCTTTTCTTTCCCCTTCAACTCTTTTGTGTAAGGAATGATTTATAGACACTGAGATAAGATGGAATACCACCTTAGATTGTTTATTTTAAATTAGACATTGGTTCATCTAAAACAATATCATCGACACTGATTGGCAATGAGATTTAAAGCAAGAAATCTCACAGGTCTAGCCAGATGAGGCTTGGACTCAAGACCTCCATATGTTTAGCCTACTTTTTTTTACCAGGAAAGACTGTTCCTTTCCTTGATGTTTTATATTTCTGCATCCCTCAGGTTTCATCCAAAGAACCTGATTTTTCCTTTTGTTTCTAAACAGCTTTATTCTATGTCAAATTGGTGGGAACCATTTGACTTTACTATTTGAAGGAATTCTTGGGAGTTCATAATGCTTTCTACATACCTACAAGAAATATGATGCATGCTTGAGACCGTATGACTTGGGAAATGTGGCTGTGAGTGGCTTTCTTGTCAGTTACATGAAGTGAGCAGAAGACAAGATCAAAAAAGTTAAAAAAAGGTCTGCTAGATCTATCTAAAGATGGATTTATTCAGTATTCTGAATCTCACAGGGAGAGCCAGTTTGGTCCAGTGGTGAAGGCACTAGGCTAGCAACAAGGTGACAAGTGAGTTTTAATCCCCTCTTGTGCATGAAAGCCAGATGGGTGACTTTGGGACAGTCACTCTCTCAACCCACAACCCAGTTGGTCAATTCCTAATGCAACCAAACAGATCAACACTAGGTTGACCAAAAAAAAGAGAACCCTGCACTTGCAGGAAAAGGTTAGGAAAAAAAAATAATTCTATGACACTGAATGACAGACCAGATATATTTGTATCTCATAACCAGATCATGAAAGAATAGCCCTCTTCCTAACCCAAACTATAATCTTTTATTCAGAAGGTAGCAGAAAGTCATCAAAACTAAGCCACTAATGGGTTTATTTAATCTCTTTTGAAAGCTACAGAACTAATCATTAGAAGAAATAATTTAGAAATTGTAAAAACTCATTTATTTCTGTTGTAACGTGAATATTCTCTACACTGTTGAAAGAGCCAAAAAGACAGGGCTGTGTATTTTGACATTTTCAGCTATGACAGCCATCAGTTAGTGGTCTGATTTTTGTATCAAATTGAATTTATCCTATTCCCTCCATTTTTTCGTTTAGAGCAAATCTATTGCTTTGCATTGTAGGCTGAATGAGGGCTGCTGCCTCCAACTTTCATCACATAAGATGTGCAAAGCTCACAGCAGGAGAGCTCCATCGGCAATGCAGTAAATAAATAAACTGAAGAAAATATATTATTGCTTTCATATCCAGTGTCTAAACCCATTTCAGACAATGAAGGCTGAATACTGGGGGGGACTCACATACCAGAACCTAAATGATCTGTCTGCCATCTAGAGATGCCACCAAGGTTTAGCATACAAGTCTTAACAGAATGGCTTTAGAAGAACCTGGTGCATTGCATAAAATTGCACAAGCAACCATGAAAAGAAGCTTTTGATTCAGCTTACCTAGGAGGGAACCTTTGAAAATTATTTGCCCTTAAATATAATGGATTTCAACCCGTAGCACTGGAAAACCTGTCCCTCTGAAGACCTCCATCCTTTTTAATACATTTTTGTTCTGGGGAAGACAAGAGTGCAGGAAATATTATTCTGGGCTTTGCAATAAATGCAAGCAGCTTGCCAATGGCCAGTCTTTGATATGCACAGAGGTGGAAATTCCTACCACCGAAGTGTGAATTTTGAAATGAATGAAATTGGCAGAGATAGCAGAACTGACTACTTTGAGGAAAGACAAGTCTGTCTAGCTTTTTTCTGTTTGGAGACCACTTTTGGACTTCTTGTTTGGGAAAGATAAAAATGAAATTTTTGTTTTGGGATTCAATGATTTGATGATTACAGGAACACTGTGCATTTTTATTTTAGTATTAGACATACATACTGCATATTTTTATGTTTATATTTAAACTTAGAGTAAGGGTTTTTTCTTATGCAATTTTAAGGGTTATTTTGATTGTTTAATTTGTATATTTTATATGATGCTTTTGAGTTTTTGTTTTAATTTAGAGTAAAAAATTAGTATATATTTATGTCTGTACTGAAGAAAGACAGAAATCAATCCCTTTTTTTGCTGTGTGAATCTTTAACTTTTTCCACTTTTGCTTTCCTCCCCCAATTTTTTCCTTTTTTGTTATTTTGTATTTATTGTTTTAAAAAATGGTCACTGGTCTAGCTGCACCTGGAAAATCACTGCACTGTGCAGCAAATGATCCAAAATATGATTTTCCATATGAATAGCAATTCCATGGATGTTCTTTCTTTTTCTTTTCTTACTTTCAGTATTTTACTCATTTCAGATGCTGTTTATCCAACAGGTTTTCAGAGAAAAATGTAGTTGCATGATGTCCTATAATCAAATGTTTTATTATTTTAATTCATTTACTTGAAGTAAGGCAGTATTTCATATTATCATTAACAATATTTGAGCATTTAATACAGTATTGTCATCCTTTTCCTGGTAATATTTCATTGGTTCAGAAGATAATATTATAATTATGTTGATGTATTAAATCAACATAATTGTACATTTTTTTGCCATAAAAGCACTGCTTTGCTGTGCTTTTATGGCACTTCAGTGTATTTTTATGATATTGTAATTTACAATGTGTTAAGTAGTGCATAGGCACCAGAAGTAAAGAATTATCTATTTATCTCTCTACCTCCATTCTTACTTATGGTGTTGGTAGTTGCAGGATCAAACAGATCTTTTAGAAGGAATTCAGAAAGCAATAGTGAAAAATTTCCTTATTAATCTCAAGAGGAATTGAGCTTGACCACTGGGGCTCTTTATTCTTTGTGCAAAGAATGTGCTTTCCACCCTCCCTCCCTCCCTCAATTCATTGAACCAAAACTAACTTGAATCACATCAACACTTATAATGGGAAAGGATCTTCTTTGGCTGGAGGTAGATCAAGCTCTGCAATATGTCTCTTCTTCTAGACCACTGTTTCTCAATCTCAGCAACTTGAACAGGTCTGGACTTCAACACCCAGAATGCTCCATCCAGCAAGGTTCAGGTTAAGCTTATCTACTTATTATCACTCTGCTAAAAGTGGCCTACTGTCTCAGGCTCCAGAGGATGGCAATCTGTCCAGCTAAATAGGATTCAATTTGATTTGATGTTTACAGGTACAGCTAAGCAAAGCAACAACCTAACAACATCTGATCTCCCACCAAGTACTTTTTGCACAGCATATAAGAAACAGAAGCAAGTCTCTCTTGTGGATGCTATCCTTCCACTTCTCTTATTGCAATACTTAAAGTCATTTCCATAAAAATAGTTATTACTATATTTTATTTTGCTTTCATACAACAATTGAGATTGACAATATTTGGTTTGTTCTAAAGGGGAATCCTGCATGACCAGATAAGCATTAGAAAAGGGGGAAGGAAGGAAACTTAATTTGTATTTAATTCCACTTCCATGATTTGGTATCTAAAATCAAATAAAATTACAATTCTCTGGGTAATATTTTAGAACATTTTACTCTGGAATAAATACTGCACTGGGGTTCTGATTTACAGAACAGGAATAGATTTTAAAAGAGCATTAACAGACATGAATAGGCATTGAGCTAAGAGGAAAGAAAGCATCCCTTTAATCAATCTTTAACCAAATATTCTGTTTTGTATGAACAAATGTGCCATCAAAGCAGGTTAACTAATCAGCATTCAGTCCCCTTGTATAAGCCTTGTTATTTGGTTATAGCTAATTCTCTTTGTGCAGTGCATGATGTTCTGAACAATAATTTGATGCAGCTTGGTTAGGAAGCATCTTGTTATTGACAAAAGAACAGTGGCTGCTATAAGCAGTTCTCCAACAAACCACCACTTGGCTGATTTACAGTATCAACCTAGGCGTGGATTTCTACCAGTGGTATCAACCTTTTCTTTCAGTATGTGTAACTGATTTCCTAACAATCTTGTGAATTGATTTGATGCTCCTGAATCTCATCATTTGTTTCCTTCACAGTACCACCAGATGATCCCGTCATTATTGGAGGACCGATCATCAGCCTGCGAGCTGGAGATCCACTGAATCTTACCTGTCATGCTGACAATGCCAAACCAGCAGCATCTATCATTTGGATGAGGAGGGGGGAAGTAATCAATGGAGCAACCTATTCCAAGGTAAGAAGATCTGGCACTTGGCATGGGGAAAGCAAAGATAAATTTGGGTTTATGAGGTTCTTTATGGAGAACAGGTAGTCTTCAACTTACAACCGCAATTGGGACCTGAATATCCATTGCGAAGCTTCTGAGTGTTGGACAGCGAATAAATCCAATCAATGAATAAACAAACAAAGTGATTGTTAAGTGAGTTATGCCTGATTCTAAGCCTTTTTTGCATCACTGTACTTATTAAGCAAATCCGGCCTCCCCCATTGATTTTGCTTGTTGAAAGCCAGCTGGGAAGGTGCAAATGGCAATAACATGACCCTGGGACACTGCAACCATTGAAAATACATGCCAGTTGCCAAGTGTCCAAATTTTGATCATGTGATTATAGGGATGCTGTGAGTCATAACTGCAAGGACCAGTTGTCAAACACTTTTTTCAGTGCTGTTGTAACTTTGAACTGTCACTAAATGAATGGTTGTAAATTGAGGACTACCTATAGTCAGGTCCATTCTTTTGGAAAATTTCAGCCCACATTCTTTCTGTCATACAACCCATGACATCACATAGAGCATTCCATTGGATCTTCATCCAAACATTGAATCCCAACCTACTTAGTGTCAGAAAAGAGGAGTAATTATATGCTGTTTTAGAATGCTCTGGGATCTTTTTGAAGAACAATAGAAGAAGAAGAAGTAGGCAGAATAATGTTATTTTCTCCCTATCATAATATGAGAAACTCTATGATACAATGTAGCTGCTCTGCAGTAAAACCAGAATGGATGAAACAAAATATTGTTATAATATTGTATTAAATCCAAACACCAATAGGCACTCATTATCTGGATTTTACCCAAACCACTTCCACAAAGGCTGAGGTGATGCCAGGCTACTTTGCAAAATGGAAAAAACCCAAACATGGAGACAAGCAAAGATAGATCCATAAAAGCAAAAGTTTTGGATGAAACAAATATTATTCAGGGCAAACAGTCCCCACTGCAGCTGGAGAGGCCATGAGCTAGACTGTACACCTTCCTCTGGTTCCCCAGCTGACCATTCTGCCAGTATGACACCAAGCTATAATTTCTCAAAGAGTGCTCAGTGCCTAAGTGCAGCATTATATTAGTTTCTAAGAGTTTTATTTCCATTGTAAAGAAAATTCTGTTGCTGAAAATACCACCAAGGTGCCTCTTAGGCAAGCGAAAAGCGGAAGACATCGGAGAGCAAAGGCTGTGGAAAATAATAGCTCTCACCTCTGCATATTATTAGCCACCATCACAGAGTTGGGCAGCCTCACCTTTATGCCTTTTGGCACGACTTTTATCTTTGGCTGCCTTGAGGTTTTTATTATTGTAACAATAAATATCTAGATCCATATGATTTTGCTGTGTGTTTGTATTTGAATGGCAAGAATATGCCATTTCCTGATGAATGTTATTGCTGATCATTAGTGTGACTTGATTGAAAGTGAGAAGGCAGAAGGAAAGAGCTTAGTCATGATGATGAAGAATGCTCAACAGGCTCAGTCTGATCTATTGCTAGTCCATTACAGTCTGGGGATGAGGTGCACTGTAATTCATCTGAGAGGACTGATCCATTCTTATTGGTCCATACTTGCTGGCTTCAGGCTTCTGGCAAAAGGTTTTCCCCTCTTCAGTGGAAATGTTAGGGATTAGATCTGGGACCTCTCACCTAATGCAGTTGCAATGAGATTCAGGACTCACAACCAAAAAAGGTCAAGTCCAGAATCAAACAAGGTCTGGTTAGCTGTGATGACATTGCCAAGTAAAGTCTCAGCCTCGTCAGGAGGATTTCCTAGTTTTTGTTGAGAAAGCCAAACACCACTCTAACTCGTTGGGTAGAGCTAATCCAAGACCTAGAAATCTTAACAGACAGAAGATATTTTTCTCAACAGGGGTTTCCCTATATATGGTAATTGCACACCAAACTGGGACCAATCCCATATTCACACCTTATCTGTGCATAGGCACTGTATGTGTTAATCCTTTGAATAGCAGATATTAATTTATCTGAGATGATTTTTGTTTGCTTGCTTACTTGCTTTAGTTATTTCAAGACAAAGCGCTTCTGCTTTTTGTGAACATCATATCTGATGCTCTTTGGAAGTGGGCCAAAGAAAACTACTGCCTACATAGATTCTTTGTGTACAATTTATAATTTAGTGGCAAAACATCTGATTTGTATGCAAACATTCCCAGGTTCAGTGTTTAGCACCTACAGATACAGATAGAGATACACATATTTTTATTGGCCAAGCGTGGTTAGACATGAAAGGAATTTGTCTCCAGTACAGCAGCTCTCAGTGTACTTGCAGTAACAATAAACAATGGTTAGATAATGCGTAACAATGTTATTCTGTAAATATGCAATCAGTGTAAGGGAGTGTTATAAGGTTTCAAATTAATAGGTATGTATACACATTAGACAGAACTTCTGGACTGATTAAAATTCTCTGCTTCTGCTCTATCTTGTAACATGATCACATAGCATGAGGTAAGTATTCATTTGAATGAAGAAACTCTTGCCTGAAAGGAACTGGAAAACTGCTGACAGTTGAGACTGACAATCTTAGTCTGGCTCAAAATAAAGGCAACTTCTAATATTCCTATCTATATATATATAGCTTCTGTCCCAAGAAATGCTTGGAGGCCTGTGATGAGATTGTCCCCTATTCCACAACTTCATAACTGCAGATATGGTCTTGTGAATGAGGCGAATGGTTCCAGAAGACAGGGATATTTCTCAGTCCATCAGTGAGCACAAATTGAAAAATTATTAACATGTTGATCAATTTACTCTAATATGCAAAGAATCAGGAACAGGGGAGGCAAAAATAATCATATTTTTTTGCAAAGAGCCAGTTTGGTGTAGTGGTTAAGGGACCAAACTAGAAACTGGGAGATAGTGTCTTCTAGCCCCATCTTAAACACAAATCCAGCTGGGTGACCTCAGACTAGCCTCTCTTTCTCAGCCATAGGAAGAAAAAGATTTCTGAAAATCTTGCCAAGAAAATTGCAAGGACTAAGTGCAGGTAGTTGCCAGGAGTCAGCAGTGATTTGAAGGCACCACCTGCAAAAAAATGCCCTTCCATGGAAAATACATAGTCCTTCTTTTGGACTTTTTCAATTCTTGGCTAATTAGAGCATCTTTTGGACCAGGCTGCTCCTACTGCTTGCCTTCATCCCCTTTTATAAGCCCCATCCTTCAGGCCTCCTGGTCGCTATTGTTGAATGAATGCAGCATCTGATTTATAAGTACTCTGACCTTTTTCTCTCCGCCATCTGATTTGCCTGCAATGTTACAAAAAAGATTCTTGCTTTATTGCACTCAAATCTTAAGACATTTAATTCTTCCTACCACAAGCCATCATTTACAAAAGAGCCTCTGGGATGACCGAATGCCACAGATGCAGGAGAAAAGACAGACATGGATTTCTGAAAGCTCAACACAGATGGTGCTATTTGCACCTTAGTGCCCTCAAATCTCTTTTTCTGATCTCTCAGGCTTCTTTTAGTGCCTTTGCTCACTTTTCCTCTTCTCTCTCCATGGGTTCCTCACACTGACACAAGAAGCACATATTCTCACTTTCCAGAATACCATGAGAATACAGAAGAGCAATTAAGTCAGGAGCTTAACCTTGCCTCCTGAAATTTCAGACACCGGCCAATATTAATTACAACCACTTCTCTCTACCCTCATTTTGTGTTAAATTAATTCTGGTCTGATCCATTAATATGCCATTTTGCCTCCAGATTTTTCTGAATTTGGTACAAAAATCTGTTTGCTCTTTTCTTTTTACAGGTCTGCTGCTTGTATAAAAGAGTATAATGCAGCCAATCTCTTTCTAACATGCACATACCCAGTTCCAGACTGGGAGAGGCTATTAAATCCTAGAATTAGGTTGCTAAATTGGTGGTAACTGACATTTAGCATTTGTTTTTCCCAAGCTGATGACTTCCACGTGCGTTGGGTTTCCAGTTAACATATCCAATCCATTTTAAAGGATACAGAATAGTATTCTTCAGTGTTCTCTGTACGGTTCACCCAGAGTTCAGAACTATGGGTGTGTTTTTCCCAGAGTGGCCGTTAAGAAATCTGTACCTGCACAACTTTCTTATTACAAGAAGCCTAGGAAGCTATGGGAAGTGAATGGTGGAATATTCCTAATTGCTTGATGTATACACATGTGCAAATATACTTCAAGATGTAACCTTGTAACAATGCTGTAACTAATAATAACGAGGAGGAGAACAGGGGGAGAGCTTTTTGCTTTGCTCTCCTGCTTACTGCCACAGCAGCTGGTTCTGCTCCTCAGCTTAATTCTGCTTGTACAATAGCTCCGTGTGTGCCTTATTTCTTCAACTGGTGCTCAAGTTGGAGTACCAGATCCCAAGGTATTGCTACAGTTCTCCTTTTTCAAAGTTTCTACATGTACTGTCTGTAGATCTGTGTGTACATTCATTTGGAATTATTTCTGGTAACTCCTTAAGAGGAGCCAGAGATTTCTTTCTAGATGAAAGACCTCCACCTGCCAAATCAAACTTAGAATCATAGTCTCCTAGGGCTGGATGGGACCTTGGAGGTCTTGTAGTCCAACCTCCTGCCTAAGGCAGGAGTCTTTATACCATCCCAGAATAACGGTTGTCTAATCTTTTCTTGAAAACCTCTGTAATGTAGCACTTCACTGTAAAATGGAAAATAACAAAATAAATTCTGCTGCTATCTTTTATTTCTCTTTGGGGAAAAACAACATAAAATTAGCATAATAATCATTGTGCTTTTTAAGAAAGTTGTATCATAAATAATATATGTATTAGATTTTAGATGGTGGGTCATTTTTAAATAGACCTAGACAAACAGATTTGAAATGTTTTTCTGTATGTTTGTTGTTTGGCAAAGGCTTTTTTAAAAGATGTACCATATAATTTGTTTTTAGACATATTCTAGATATATATATATTAGATTTGCAATATAATTTTAGACTTGCTATATTTCCTACTTTAAGACCAAAATTTCCTATTTTTGAAGCTTTGTTCCCATTATGTTACTTCATTATCAAGAGCTTAAGAGAGATAATAATGGTAATAGAAAAATGTTCAGTATTAATTCTAAGTATGAAAAACAGATTTTTTTAAAGGGCTATGAAAAATCTATTAAAATTAATTAAACTCCAGTTAAATAGCTGATGTTCACACAACTCACCTTCCACATCCTGCATCCCAAAATCACTCCAAATAGAAGGGCTATGAGAAAATAAAGAATTTTCTATTTCAAGGGATGATTACCAGATACATGAACAGGCAAAAGAGGACATGGAAAATTGAAAGAAGGACAAATGGGTAGAAGAAGGACAAGCTGTTTAACATTCTTGTCATCTCCAACAAAACTATCATAAAAAACTGTAAAAAAAGTACTTAGGCCTACATATATATGAAAATAACCTTTTCCAGTATCAGGAAGACTGGTTTTCCAATTATATTTTTCTAACAAATCTTTATGACCTTTTCTAGCCTCAGAGAGAATGATTTTCCAATTGCAATATTTTTCTAACAAATCTTAATTTTCAAGAACAAGCGATAATATAAAATTGACACTTATGCACTTTTTAAATGTCACTATAGAAGTCATCGATTCTACAAGAAGTCATGGATTCTACAGACTACACCCTTCATAGATTTTAAGTAGTTGGATTGGAGCTGATGATTGGAATCAGGAAATATGAATTAACATAAATGTAGACTAGGGAGACAAGGGAATGAAAGAAGCAGACAGTTTATATGATCACAATACATAAAAGTATGAATGAATACTGTTGTGAAAACAGTCCAGTTCAGGCGTTTGGCAACCTGATATGATAGTTTATGATAGCTGCAGCATCCTGGAGTCATTTGCCACCTTCTCAGCTGGCTTCCAAGAAGCAATGGGGGAAGCTGGATTCACCTAATGACAGCAGGCTTCACTTCAATGACTGCAGTGATTTGCTTAATGATCAAAACCAGTCATAGAATTGGGCACAACTCACTTAACAACTGCCTTGCTTTGCAGTGGAAATTCCAATCCCAACTGTAGTTGTAAGTTGAGGACTATTTGTAGGGTACTTTCAATTTGTCTCACACGTAACCTATATCTGTATAAATAACCTATCCTCCCTTCCCCCCAATTCCCCTTCACCATAATTTAAATCCGTCATTATTCTAGTAACTCCATGCATCCAATGAATAAAAATTTGCATCCATTATGCAATTTATAACATGTGTTAATTGGAAGAAGTACTATTAGACTCCTGATTTTCAGCATATTTAGAGTAATTGTTGCACAAAATTATTGGGCTGAGATTTTTTTAAAATTCCAAATTGAATAAGGGACTGAACTTCATGCTGTGTTTGCCAGGAAGAATATAAGACAGGCCTTCGCATAAAAGAAGATTATACAGAGAAAAAAAATCATCTAATCTCTGGTCTAAAGGCCTCCCTTTTAAAAATACTTTATATAGAAAAATAGAGATAAATATAGTATGCTTCTTCATCCTAAATTTAGCTTCAGATTCCTCCATACGTATTGATATAACATCAGTCATTATATTAGTATAATGTAGGATTTGCCTTCTTCAAGATAGAAGTCTACACCCATTTGGGCTGGAGTTGGTTGGCTGCAAAATTTATATTCTCAGTGCCTTACTGCAAAAATACTATCGTTTAAGAAATTTGTGTCTATTTTGCAAATGCAATCATGAGTGATTGCTGCTAGAAAATTAACTACAGATAAACTCAGGTTTACTGATAGACAACCATTAACTTTTGCCTGCTTCAGTATGGCATGATACTTTAATAATATGAATGGTTTTGGAAGGTTCTCTTTTTTTATTCAATTGACAATAAAAAAATAGTGATGCCATGAATTTCAACTGTCTTCCAGGCAAGAAAAGAAACAGGAATATACTCTTAGCATTGTGAAAATATTTCAGTTCTAACCAAATATTTTGCATTTTTATTTTGCAGCTTTCAAGAGAAGAGGAGAATCCATTCCCATGATTCAAACAGCACTTTCAAGGTAACTGCTTTGATGACTGCTTTTAGGTCTGATTTTTTGTCTTCACTAAATGGGGATGATATTGTAGTGACAAAAAGTATGCACTGTACAGAGAAGCTGGCACATAAGCCATGAATTATTCAGCACAGTTACAAAGCTGCTATTGGACCATTACACCAACATTTGCTATAACTGAAATGTTTGTGGTCATCCTCTTTTGCTTTTTCTGGCAAGTGTCAAAGTAGATGTTAGTTAACTGTTGGTTCTAACAATGGCTCTATCAAGGAAAAGCAGAGACAAAGTGATGAAGATGGACTAGCTCTGGTTGTAGCTAATTCATGGCTCATTTGCATAAGCCTTTTAATTGTCTGCCAATACATTAATAGTCCAGACTCTCAGGCCCTTACAAACATAGATTCTCTCTGGTTCGGCTAGCCAGTTTCTGCATATCCAAAGTATTGTTCCAGCACTGGAAAATATAATCATAGTCCAGCCCTATTTGGGGGGTCGGGATAGTGGGGAAGAGAGAGAGAACATATGACCCCTCAAAAGTTGCTGAACTGCAGCCCCAGGCCAGTATGGCCAATAGTTGAAGGATGCTAGGATTTGTGATTCATAAACAACTGAAGTGTGGGAGAAGGAAAGGCAAAGCCAAGGGTTAAAAAGGAAATCAGCCTGGAATCACTGTGCATGCACAAACATTAGAGGTCCAAACCCTTGTGAGGACCATTAGCCTTATCTTGGCAGTACAGGTGTTTGGCAGGCAGTTAGAGAAATTCTTGTAAACATGTAGCATCAGTAAATTTGTTAGTTAGCACTGCATCAACTAAGCCTGATCCCTCGTGCCTAACATGAAGGATACCAAGTTCCCCATCCTGAAGTAATCCATTGTAGGTCACATCTCGCCCTTTGAATTGTGCCAGATCACCAGCAAGCTAACAAGTAGTGAGATAAAAATGCCAAGGTCATCATGGAGCTGTTGAGCCCTTTGAGTCTCAGGTCCACACCATATCCCACCCTCCTCTGTCACCCCATTCCAAATGCAATCCAGACTGCAGCCCCTAATGTTTTCTGCCATGAGCTCATACTGGGGTAGACTGGGCTGGGGATCTGATGGATTTTGCTGTTCTTAGCTTGAGAAAGAGGGAAAGGAAAACCAGTTATGCCAGGAACAATGTCTTTGTTGATCCCAGCCCTGCAGAATGATACAAGAAGTTGCCTTGTTCTCAGAGCAGGCTTGGAAGGCTGGTGAATGTCTCCTCTGTACTGCAGAAAGTGGGAGGAGAGGCAGCCTGGAGCGGGCAGTTCAGTAGCTGGAGTTGAACTGCTGAACATTTTCCGTTCGGGAGATGGGAGAAGGTCCCATCAGCTTCCCAAGGGAAGAGCTAGCCGTATGCAGGATAAACTTAAAAACTTAAAAGGCTACCAAACATTTTCTAGACTGCTGGGACAGATCTCCTTGAGAGGCTGCTCCATGTCGAAGGAGCATCCCAAAGTTATCTTGGCAAGGTTCACTTTAGCTCTTAGAAAGAAGAAGGACAACAAGAAAGTACTTAAGAGAAGAAAAAGGTAAAGTTACTTTTGCAGAGCTACAACATTTGCTGGGAAAATGGAATATAGGAAAGAAAACAATGGGTGATTTTTAGGAACAGGAAGGGGGTATCCTGTGGGGAGGAGATGTATACTTGCATATGCTGATAAGTGTGTGCTAGTAGATAAGGAAAATATATTGTGCACTTTTTCTTAGATCTGCTACACTCTCTGGGATTGAAGAGCTCTAAACCTAGAACTGGTATTACTATAGGGTGTGGGTTTAGCACTAGTGAATTCTTGCTCCAACCAAACTCTCTCTGCATGAATGCATATTTATTTATTGTTTCATTTGCATTCTCTCCCAAATTCCTTTGTAGCAAATTCAAACCCAGTAAACCAGTCAGGGATTTTTAGCAGGATTTACTCTCTCTTGGCATTAGACATTTGGTGCACCACTGAGAGATATAGTATCAACTTCATTTACTTTCTGAAATGGTTTTATTAAACTCCCTAGTGTTAAAAAAGCTGTAGAAGCATTTTGATGTTTTCCCCATAGTATTTTTTACTGAATATTTGCTTAAAAAAAACAAGTGCACTAAAAATGAAAGATATTTCTTTCACATGCTGTTGAGAGTTATCTGTTACAGTGCACTGTTGTGTGGGAAGTGGTGCGAGAAATAGTTCTGACCGTAGTATACAGTTACACTTTTGTGTTAAAAATATAAATCCAGGAAACCTACCAAGACATCATGGTGTGTAGGTGCTATTGCTTTCCTCTCTACTATTGTTGTATATTAATGATTAACTTACAGGCTGAGTGGAGAATCGATGAAGAGGATCGGCAGTGCAAAATATAATGCCCAGTGGTGGAGCTCAGATGGGTAGTTCCTGATATGGGAGCTAAAAGAATCCTACCTTTTAAAATTATGGCTATGCAATCTAGTTTTTTTTAAATACAAAAATATATGGTATTAAAGGAGCACTAATACTAACGATTAATGAACACAGCAAGAACAGCAAGAAAGAAAGGAGGTAGAAAGCAATTTTTTGGAAGGGTTTTGTTATGATCTTAATGGACTTGGAGGAGGAAGAGAAGGAAGAGAGGAGGAAGTAAATCCAGGGGTTTCTAATTCGTCCTGAAGGGGCTGATTCCAACAGGACCGAAGCCAATGGCTCCCCTCTGGCTGAGGCATATCCAACAGGCCTCCAGGTCTCCCTTCCTGCATCGACTGACTGCCTCTTAAACTTTGAGGTTCCCCCCAGCAGAGGGCTGAGCTCCACAAATCAGGTAGACTGCCCAAAAAGCAGACCAGCAGAAGAGGGGATTCCAGTGAATGATCTATCTCAACTGCATCTGTGTAGTGACTCAGCATGACATTTTTCTGACCTCCCTCCCTGAGTAGAAAATACTGAGAACACTTTTGCCAGCCTCAGCTCTGTTGAGCTTACCTTATCCTCCCATGCTTTGAACTCTGGATTCCACCTCTCTCCTCCAATTCCCTTGGAATTGTCTTCTGTTTATCGGATTCCTGGTCTCAACCTCTGCCAAGCTTTGATGTTATGGTTGCCGTCTTCGCTTCAGGTAAAAAGAACTCATTGCCTGAAAAGTTTCTGCCTGATTTGGCATATCACTGGAATGTGGAAGGCATTAATTTGCTTTCTTGTTAAGTGGCAGTTAGCGGTGCTGGCGCAGCAAAGTTTTGCTTTATAATTTCTAGAGATTCATTAACTCATACTGTTTCTCTCTAACCTTGGGCATTGTTGTATTATTTTATTCCTGCTGCAGATTACTTTCCTTCTCTAAATCTGCTCCTACCAATAATTAAGGTGTTTGGGGCAGAAATCAGTGCTGTCTCTACCACTATGGGATAAGAGTGTATTCCATAAAAGTAAATGGAAATCAAATTTTCTGAATAGCTTTGAGTAGTCAAGGGGCAAAGCTTGAAACATCCTCTCTTCTCAGATCCAGCAAGTTCCTAACTTACTGACCTTCCAGAAGATATTGAAGAGTTGGCTCATCCCCAAGTATTGAGTTAGTGTGAGGCTGGAGCCCAGGAAACCTAAATCTTCCCTATTAAAAATGCATAAGGGCAGAAATGACGGAAGTGGAAGTGAAAACTTTACTGCTGTGGTACTTTTAGTGCCTCTATTATAGAAGGGGTCCTTGGAGGTACTACAGTATGTAATAGCTTGATGTGGTTGCTAGTAGAAGTTATCCCAGGGAGATGGAATGTAGTATCATCCAAAGGAACTTAAATTCCCATTTAGAGCTGCCATTTTTCTTTGCATCATGGGGATACGCTCTCCTTGAAAGATCACAGAGGATGGACCTACTTTGGAGCTTGTCTATTTTCTGAATTCTTAGATCTGGTCTAGACTCTATAGTATTTGTGGTTTGGATGTCTGGGAATTATATCTTTAAAAAATGGTATCCTGTGTGCTATGCATTCTGAAATATATTCTAAGACTCCTTTAAAGACAAATTAAAAACTTCAAGTAGCAAAAAATGCAGGGCTTTGTTGAACTGTAGGAATTAAAACTTTTTACCTGAGCTGAAACAACCACTGAGCTAGAATGGAATAGGCAAAATAGGGTCTTTCTCTCCAAGTATTATGCATTAAACAGGCATGCAACTGACAAGATTCAATTATCTTTCCTGGTTTACTCAATCTTCTGTGCTGCAAGGATTCTCTTTCTTTCTCTTAAAGCTATATATGTAAGGAACAATATAAGATGTGATATGCATTAAAAAAAACACTGGTCAGAAGTTACATTACACAGGCAGATGCCTCTGCGAAAGTAGCTCCAATAGCAGCACCAGAAGAGAGGAGGTATGCCAATAGCAACATAAAATGGTCAAAAGAAGTCAGGGAGGTGCAATCCTTCAATATATCAGCAACTACATTGGCACTGAAATCTTTTAGATTGTAAACTAAGATGGCAGAGGACTGGGACATCAAAGGATGAGATGGTTAGATAGCATCAAGGGTGCAGTAGGCGTGGATCTGGATGGACTCCAGGAGGCAGGTAGGACAAGGAGGCCTGGTGCTGTGATCCACGGAGGTTGCAAAGAGTCAACTGAACAATAACAACAACAGATTGTACATTTAGCAAAAAAAAAAACCCTTTAAATTTAAAATTGTAGCCGCGAAAAATGACTTTCAGATGTTCCAGCTGTAGTCCAGGAAGAGATCAAGGCAACATGCCATAAAAATGGCTTGTATGAAGGCATATCTATGCCCTCCGTAGTTGGCATATGAGAATGAGCCTAAACAGAACATCTCAGTGGGCAAAGAGTAAGCAAGAGGAACATCAGAAGTCCTGAAAAGTTTTAACTCAAGCCAGATGGAACTGGGAGACAGGTTTCATTTTCTGATCACTAGAGGAAGGTAAATCATGGTAGATAACAGTAAAATGGCAAAAGCATGGTTGTCCATCAAAAGGAGAGGCAAGTGATGGAAATACCACAACATCCGTACTTCGATCTGATGTGGTACAACTATATAAGAGTGAGATTTGCATCATGCTATTAACATGCAAGTCACGCCGCCACCACGCACATCATTTTTGCATCATTATGGCTTGCTGTCAAAGCTGCTGGGGGAAAGAATTAGTTTTTTACAACCCTCAGTGGACTCTCAGATCAGAAAGAGACTGGATGTATCCATTGAATCTTCCTTTCGCCACCAGCTTGTATCAGGTTCCTAAGAAGTTCTATAGGGTCTCCTGTGGGAGAAGGTCAGTCCAAGACAGAAGCATGTGGTGTTGAATGTCAAAAAGGAATAAGAGAGTTTTGTTTCTCATTCAGGATCTTTTTACAGTTTCCATTCATTATTCATTGGCTAAGAGAATCTGAGCTGTATCAAGCAGTCACTAGCGACACAAACCCCACTCACCCCTTCCCCCAAGACTCTTGGACCAATGTGGAAGAAGGCCAGCTGGGAGGATGGTCATTCCTGGAGTTTATGCATTTTCTGCACAACAGAAGAATTCAGATTTTTCATTTTTTGGAACTCTAATAACTCTACAAAGCATGTTTACTAAATGTGATACTTTTCAGTATTATCGAATCAACTTGATTGTCAATTGTAAATTCAGTAAGCACTCCGGCTTGCAATACCTTATAACTTGTTTATAGGGAAAAGGTAAAGGAAAGCACTAATATTATTTTGGTAGCAATTTTACTACTTTATATTCTGATTTTATAGCACTGAACGTTTTGGGAAAGGTGAAGAAAATACTAGATGGTTCACTGGGACTATATCATGCGTCAGGATGCAGCCAATGTTTTGTTTTTTTCTTAACTGGGTTTTCCAAAAATGTTTGTTTGTTTTTTGGATTATTTTAGGATTTGCATGCACTTTTTATATGTTCCGAGGCTCAAAGTAAACATGAGATGTTTACCACAAAGTAAACATCTGGAGCTTCCGAGTCCTACTCTCTGTTGTAAATTATGAAGAATTAGGGAACCACAACGCAATCTCTGTCCGTGTCATTCCTTTGAGCTGATTTCAAAAGAGATTATATTATTCTTTCTATATATGGACCAGGTCCTGTGAACAGAAAGCACTGTATGCAGAATCTTTTTCCTTTCACCTTCACAAACCATGTCCTAAACCAGAGCCTTCCAGGTGTGAAACAGGCACTCTCCTAGACTTTTGCTGGCCTGCTGTGACTATTCTCAGCCCTGTGCTCCCGCAGGCCCTGGAAAAGACATCTCCTTGGCCTGCCACAGAGGACATCCTGCTGCAATGCAGTTGTTCTCCTGCACTCTGGCATTCACAGTCTTGGAAACTAGCAGGCATTCCCTCCAATCCAGGTGCTGAGCTTCTGGAGAAAAGTAGAGCTTGATTCGGGGACTCCTGGTAGCTATAGGCAGGTGCTGTAGCTTTTTACTCTCACTTCTTTGCTCATGGTGGGGTGCAGGCTGGCAGATTATATATGTGCAGGTCTCTCTGTGTAGTGGGACTCTCCCTGCCCTCCTGAGAAGACTCTAATGTAAGTTGGTGGGCTGCATGACCTGTCAGGAAAAAAGGGGAAAATACTTCTCAGCGAGAAAATGTGTAGAAATGGCCTGTGCACTGCTGCCTTCTCCCTAGTTTAAATTATTAATAAGAAAATCTACTTTGTTCCTCAGCCTTGTTCCCTTCCACCTGCAGGGGGTGGGTAATGGGAATGTAGGATTCACAGGTAGAAGAGAATATTTGTAGCTCAAGGTTGAACTGTGGAGTCCTTGGTGCTCTCTGAGCTTGATTGTTTTCTGCAGACATTTTATTACCAAAATCAGATAACATCATCAATGCTAGAGGGAGTGAGGTTTGCTCTCTTTATACTGGCAGCTTGCCCTGCCAGTGGTGGGAGGATAGTGTTCTTAGCGGTTCCTTGATTAAGCTGCTGCTTAGTTTGTTTGTCTGAGTTGCTGTTTCCTTGATTGGGATATTGTTTACTTTTTAATTAAAAAAGTTAATCCCTGCTAATCTGGGTATTAGCAATCAACACCCAGTTAATCAGTGATTTAAGATAAAAATTAACCTTCCCACCAGCAGTCAACACCCAGATAAGCAGAGATTCACATGAAAATTGACACTAGGCCAACAATCAAGAAGTAACCAGTGTGGAAATAGTAACTCAGACAATCAAACAGAAATCAACAGCCTAATCAAGGAACTATCAAGAAGACTCTGTCCAGCACTGGCAGGGCAAACCATATGATGGTTCCCCTTTAGCACTAATGATGTTACCTAGTTTTGGTAATTAAATGTCTGCAGGAAAACAGTCAAGTTCAGCCTGGCACCTTCAGATCATTTTCCATAGCAAATGCTTCGAATGTTTACAATGCTCAGATGATAATCCCAGCAATGATCTAATGCAATGATCCAGTACAAGATTACATTTTTCCCAACCTATTTGTAATTTTATGTAATTCTGATGAGCCAACATTTCACATGCTTGCTTACACAATGATCTCCTTTGTCATCCTTTCCATATCCTCCTTTCTTTAATTTCAAGACATTGACATTCTGACATTGGCATGATCAGACTGGACTGGGAAAACCCTGCTTTGGAATTCCTGAAGAACAGATGTCAACCTGTTGCTAAGCCAGTATTATCTAGACAGATCATGGCTTCTGTTTTGTATTAAGCAGCCTTCTCTGTTCTTTTCTGTAGAAATTGATCAAGTGAATTAACCAACCTCTTCTCAATTTCTTCTTTCAGATGATCATAATGCTGCCTCAAGGGAAGAACTGGAAATCCATGTGTAAAGGCCTTGTTCTGGGAACTCTGCTCACTAGCTTTATGCTGGTTCTGTATTCCTATGCTGTTCCACCTTTACAAGTTAGCATGACAGAGTGAGTAAATCTGGCATACATGAAATGATAAAACGTGCAGGAAGTCACAGGGGAAGCCTTGCATTTTCCATCTGGAACAGTCCTGTAGGGATCTTCCGTAGAAAACATTGGGAACAATTATAGTCATGAAATAATATGCAGTGGTAGATGCTTGAGATAATAAAACTACATTCTCCATTTCTCTCTGTTCTTGGTTTGAAAACTCCATACAAGCAAAAACTTGATAAATACCAGACAGTTGCAAAGAAAAAAGATAGGGTGGCCAGATTCTCTTTAGATCTTACAAATGCTAAATTTTGCTTGCAAGGAGCTGGGCTGTTTTAATGCAAACAAAAATTGTAAATGTTACTGTCTAGGATACTTCCTATGACTAATAACTGCTTTCCACATCACTGATGGGACCAAATGCCATTGACAGGACTAGCACCTCTGCCACATAGATATAAGGAAGATACTGCTGATTTCTCCTGAATTCAGGAAAAATCCTTATTTGTTTTTCCTCATTTTTCTCCCAGGATTCCCATCCCTTATTCCTGCTCTTCATATCGCACCCAAGCCCGGCTGTCAGCTTCAGGAAACAGTGGCCAGAACCCAGTAGGAGAAAAATGTCTTCCCAAATTAAATATCATGTTCATGAAGACCCATAAGACAGCCAGTAGCACCATCCTCAATATTCTCTTCCGCTTTGGGGAGAAGCATCATCTCAAGTTCGCCTTCCCCAATGGACGTAGTGATTTCTACTACCCCTCCTTCTTTGAACGGAACCAGGTGAAGGACTATCAGCCTGGCATGTGCTTCAACATCATTTGCAACCACATGCGCTTTCAATACGAGGAAGTGCGCAAATTGCTGCCAGCTGACACTGTCTTTGTGACAGTGCTGCGGGACCCTGCCTACCTCTTTGAGTCTTCTTTCCATTATTTTGGGGGCATCATCCCTTTGACCTGGAAAGTGTTGAGAGATGATAAACTGGCTGAATTCCTGAGGGATCCTTGGCATTACTATGATCCTAATGGGTTCAATGCACACTACCTCAAGAATCTCCTTTTCTTTGACTTAGGCTATGACAACAACATGGACCCCAACAGCCCCCTAGTCAAAGAGTACATTCACGAGATTGATGAACGTTTCAATTTGGTCATGCTTTTGGAGTACTTTGATGAATCTTTGGTGCTTCTGAAGGACTTGTTATGCTGGGATCTGGAAGACATTCTGTATTTCAAACTCAATGCTCGCAAAGGCTCTACCATCTCAAAGCTGACAGGTGAGCTCTACCAAAAGGCCACAGTTTGGAATCTCATAGATGCCAAACTCTACCAGTACTTCAATGCCACTTTTTGGCATAAAGTGGAAGTCTATGGGATGGCAAGGATGGCTAAGGATGTGGCCATACTTAATGAAGAGAATGAGAAGATGAAAAGCATCTGCATTGATGGAGGTCATGCTGTGGATGCCAGTTCTATTCAGGAATCGGCCATGCAGCCATGGCAGCCGGTGGGTGAGAAATCCATTTTGGGCTACAATTTGAAAAAGAGGATTAACAAAAAGCATCGGAAGCTTTGCCGCAAGATGCTTACCCCTGAGATCCAATACCTGACAGACCTTGGGGTCAACCTGTGGATCACCAAGCTATGGAGCTGGGTGCGGATGTTTTTGAAGTGGTAAGAGGGTTATACCCCTTGCGATTACCAAGCATACTTTTGCTCCACAAGAATAACCTGATGATTTTTTTTTGTGTCTTCCCTTTCCACTCCTTTCTCATATTGGTTGGTCAGGCTCAGACTTGATATTGTGGCCACCAACTAATATGAGAACTGTCTTGAGAATAAAGAATCCCTGATGGTGAAAAAAAGGGGGGGGAAATGGATGACCAGGGTTTGTGACCAAGATGGGAAGGAGAAAAGACTGTACCTATGACTTACTTTTGGCCTGGGCTTTGGCAAGAAGAAAACTGAAGCTCCTTTTGCAATGTGGATTCCAGCTCTCTGAAACTGGTCTGCTACTTTAACTACTTATGAGCAGAGTGAAAAATAGACCAAGAGGTTTTCACCAACTGCAGTATTTTGATACTTGGAATCTAATTCCCCTTTTCCAGATCTCATGTTCAAACTCTTGTGGACAGCAATCGTAAGAGAAACTGCCACCCTGTTTTATTAATGCATAAGATAGCTTGGCAGATTGGAGGAGTGAATGCATGAAGATATTGGCTGATATGTTTCTTTTACTTGTGAGTAGGACTGGAAATCTGTTTCTAAGATGCAAATGAAACATATAGCTTGCCCTGAACTACAGTAAAGGCAAAAAACATACATGAGCAGTACATTTCTTCAAATACTTTGAGTATATAAAAAAGCTTAAGCAAGAAATTACCATTCCCTCTTCCTTTGGAACTCTGAGCATTCAACTTCAAATTTTTGTTATTAACAGGACCTTCTAGCAAATTCCAGTTCTCAGGATGCTCTGTAGAGAGGAAAGCCAAGCACTTAATATCATCTTTACACTGTTACAGTGCAGGTGTGCTCATATGAAACTTAAAATATTACAATGAGCACATGAACTGTGAATGTGTATTTCTGTACATGTGCATCCTTAAGCTCCCCCTTGGACCATAATAGTATTTTGTTCACTTGCCTTGCTGTGTTCACCCTAAGCTGAATCAAGCTGAGCATGTTGTTGCCTGCATGAATGGGGAGTGAGTATATTCTTCACTGTGTTCCTCAAATCTGTCTCTGTTTAAAATTGCACAAAACAGTGTGTGGGAGGCAAGATGGGATTTGCACACATCCACCACTCTCTCTCGACAGTCTATTCCAGTCATTGAATGCCAAGGTCAATGTAGGTCACTTTCTTGTAATTCCGGGCCAGCTGAGGCAGTAGAGCATAGTCAGAAGATCTGCTGCTAATAGGAGGAAAAAGATTGGCCAGGCAATCAATTTTTCACAAACCTATCTTTTAATCGCATTTGGTGCTTACACAGAGAGTTGATATAGAGTTGTTTTATGGATTTCTGGATTACAGATTCCACTATGGCTGAGGCTGGATGTATCTGCACTGACACTCTCAGAAACCACCTGTGTGCATGGTTTCATCTGATGATGTGGGCTTTCCTTTGCTCATAAAGCACATTTTTATTTTTTGCTAAGTAATTAGTAATATTTATGTATTTCTTTATGTATTATTTTAAATATTGGAGTTATTAGTAAATGGATGAAAACCAAATAAAAACTTTTCCCACTGAGGTACCCAGGAATTCACATGTCACTTACTAGAATCCAATAAATACATATTCTAAAGCAAAAGAAAAACAAAACTGTTAATGCTGATCATTTTTGTGTCTTAAACCCCATCCTTATGGGAATAGGATGTAGTGGTAAACATGGAAATTGCAAATGCTATTAAAAGATAATCAGAAAGTGTGCATGGATATGTGTGTAGGTTCTTCCTGTATGTTTGTAGAGCCCCTAACTATCTCTTGTATGTCCGTGTGTAATAGAAACTGACCCTGGTTTCTTTCTTCAAACATAGCTTGTTCTTTAATTAGAGCTAATATCAAAGATCTCAGAGGTTTTTCCTCTCAAAGGAGATGTTATCCCCAAGCAATGGGATGCAATGAAAACTAGTGAATTCAAGTCATTAAAAACAAGGCAGGAAAAAGATGTTCCTTTCAGCCATGACTGCAACCAACATAGGTGACGCTGAAGGATTCAGCTGAATGCAGGAAGTGAATTTCAATCATGGAAAATCACTTGGTGAATCTCTTTACTGTGGAAAAGAGACAGAGCAGATACATAGCAAAATTGCAAAAAAAACCCTGCAAAACTTTCTCAAAAAGGCAATTGGACTTTTTTTGATGTAATAGGAAGACACTTTGTCCCCCATCCAGGAGACTTTCTCAATTCCATGTGGAAAGGAGAGAGATGGCAAGAATATATACGCTTCTTACATGGTAGGATACACGCCAGAAGAAAGTTCTCACATAGCAGACTACCAGATACAGACTGAGCAGTAAAGATTTAGAGACTAGTTTTGCCCTTCAAGGTCAGCACAATACACGTCAGAAATTGCTGGAAGGTATGCTGTAGTCCAAGCATGGGTAGGACAAAAGCAGAAAGCTTCTGTACTTCCCCTCAGTAATGGGATTCATACATGAAGCTAAGCAGCACTGTTCAAACCACAGGGCTGTAGGTCTTCACAGTATGCTAAGTCAGAATCAAATGAACCACATCATGATGTCTGTACACCAAGTCAGCTCTAGGATAGATTCATACATTGTGCTAAACTACCAAGCAGTTTATGTGCTCCCAGTGTTGAGTTA
>JANHZU010010398.1:129607-151417 GCA_032468055.1 Acrochordus granulatus | reverse complement strand
GTTATATGATCTCCAGGATCAACCAATTGATTATGGATTTGAAGGGATTGAAGCTGAGGGCTGGAATAAGGAGGTAAATTAAACAAAATCAATGTAAGATTCTTGGTGCTCTCTGAGTTTGATTGTTTTCTTGCAGACGTTTCATTACCCAACTAAATAATATCATCAGTTCAAGTCTAGCATTAATGATGTAACCTAGTTGGGTAATGAAACAACTGCAAGAAAACAACCAAGCTCAGAGAGTACTATGGACTCCAGATTTCAACCCTGAGCTACAAGTATTCTCTTCTATTGGTAGGTGTTAAGCATTAATACTTAATACCTACCAATAGAATAATAATTAGGGGGCACGGTGACCAAGCAGTTAAGATGCTGGGCTTGTCAGCCAAAAGATCAACAGCTCAAGTTCGAGATCCAAACGCTGCCACAAAACAAGGTGAGCTCCGTCTGCCTAGCTCCTGCCAACCTAGCAGTTTGAAAGCATATAAAAACACAAGGAGATAAATAGGTACCATCTTTGGAGGGAAAAGTAACAGCGTTCCATGCGCCTTGGCATATAGTCATGCTGGCCACATGACCATGGAAGCATCTTCGGACAATGCTGGCTCCCTCAGCTGTGTGTCAGAGATGAGCACTGCCGCCTAAAGTCAGCCACGGCTGGCAGAGGAAACCTTTACCTTTATTGGTAACATAAATATAGACTGTTGACTCTGCCAATAGATGAGATGAAAAAAAAGCAGACAGTTTACAAGATCACAGCACATGAACTCTGAATGACTACTGTTGTGAAAACAATCCAAAATTTTTAAATAACAGCGACAATGTACTAAAAAAGCCAGACAATATTTTATTTTAAGGCTATGATGCCAGATAGAGGATATGAAGACAAAAAGAATGACATGTTGTCCTTTTGCCGGACACCTGGTAACACTAATTATGGCATCACTGCCATGTTTTGTGATAAGGATTTTTCTTTGTCCTCACATTTCTCTGATCCGTATCCTGACTAGAAGTTTGCATGTGTACAGTATTTGGAAATCCAGCTAGCTGTCCTTACAGGGTTTCACAATCAGTGCTAAATCTAAAAGGACATAAATAAAAATCTCAAACAAGCGGGTGGCAAATGCAAAGTCGAATAAAATCCTGTTGAAGGAGATGTGAACCATTTTTGGCAGATTTAGCTCCTTGTGATGAATTCCTGATCAGAATTTAGGATAAGGGTGAGGAAGAGAGAGAACATACCTGCCATATATTTTAAAGAAAAAACAACCCTCCCATTTCTTCTAACATGACATTCCCCCACTCCCAAGGAAATTGAAGAAGTGAAAGCCTTGATGATCACAATGGAAAAGAAATATTAAAACCCTTTAAAAATGTATTCATCCATCCTAACCTGAATCAAGTCATCTGTATCTGCTATTTATATTGTTTGGGGAGAAAATATCTCTTTGAAGTGACAGGCAGGCATAAAGCATTCTTCTTCCTACTGTCCAGGTTCTTGTTTCCATTCTTCCTGATTCAATCTTTCTCAAAACTTTCAATTTCTGGAGAAAAAGCTGTTTTTTATGAGGGGAGAGGTTGTTCAGAAGAACAAAGTTATTGGAAGATCTTTTCACCAGAACTTCAACAGGACTGCTCCTCTTGAGGATGTGGAGCACAGATTTAGCAGCTTTCCAGATAAGCAAGATGCAGATGAAAAAGCACCACATGGCAAAACTGCAAAAACTTGCAAAAAATATATAGACATGAAGCACCAAATGGTTGGAAGTACAAGGAAGTAAGGAGGAGGATCTTTAACAGCTAAAAATGGGAAGACTTTTTTTAAAAAAATATGTTATTATTTTCCAACAATATAAAACACAACTAACATACACTAAAAACAATAAAATATAAAACAGTAGAATATGAAAACAAAATGCAGTATGACAAAACCTAAACTACAAATAAAAAACAGCTAGCTAAACCAAAAAAGAAAAATCATTACTCCCAATAACTCAACTCAGTATGGATATTTATCCATAAATCAGTGCCAAGGGAAAAAATGGAAAAGAAAAGCTTCTAAGGAGAAAACAAGTTCTAGATCTGTCTCTGGTTGAAGACTTTGTTAAGAAGAAAACTAGGCTTATGTACTTACTTGTAAGAAGGCTAGAGAAATGTCTGATATTGAGTCATCATGAAAAAAAGCAAGAGTACTTCTCCTGAATTTCATAGCTTGCTGAAGAATGGACTGATTCATTAGGTCCCTTGTCCTGTAGAAAATAATTTCTGAAATGTTGGCTATTTAGCACTGTTAAATAAAAAGTTTGGAAGGGAGATGGACCTACACAGGGACCTGTCTGCAGTGAAGAACGTATCTCAATTTTTAAAGTCACCTAAAACAAGCAAAAGATTCAGATCAGGTGTGACAAGAGATTAATTCTGAGACAAGCTGCATTCATGCCCTTCTCATGAAACATTACAAAAATATGAAGCTTTAGAATGGGGTCTCTCCAGTGACTGCATCTGGACAACCTTTGGTATTTAGCAGAGTGAAGGGTTGGCAATGGAGTGCCATAAGGCTGGTGCCCTCTTGAGATGCATACAAAAACATTTCCAGTACTGCATGGTAATCAGCTTTCAAATATTCTATTTTATTAATATGCATAGCTTGTCTAACTAGACAGAATTAAACATGCTAACTGAAAGAGCTTTTGGAAAGAAATGATAAATATTACAAATTTAGATAGGCAAGCGAGTCCTGCCCAGCATGGCAAAGCTGGCATTTTCCAAAGCACTCAATGAAAATGCTCATTTGCCTTGCTTCTATGTTTATTTACTGCTTTGCAAAGAACCTCTGATATCCAAAAGATTGCTATACAGAACTTTCTTCATCCTGTGCAGTTTGTATTGAAAGATAATACTGCTTTGCGGCCATCTAGTGATCTCAACATGGCTTACTATCCATTGAAATCTCAAGACTATAAGAGAGGAATAACTGACAAAAACATATTATTCCACAATATATTTACCTAAATTAAATAATAACCATTTTCTAAAGCATCTTAGTATAAAGTACAATCAGAGAAATAAAGCAATAATCAATACAAATTAAATGTCTGTTTTTTGCAACAAAAAGCTTTGGTGAATTCACTTGGTGTGGAAATTGAAATCAGTGATGGAACCAGCCAGGCGCTTGGCAGGAGGGCATGAATATTTCTGGGCAATACAGCCAAAAATTCCTGGCTTACATCTCCAGATAATAGGGTGCTTCCATCTTTCCTTGGCAGATCTTAACCCTTGGGAAGAGGTTCAGCCATTGAGGTTCCAAAATGTTCAAGATGTTGAATACCACCACTGATATTTTGCTCTTAGACTGAAAACATATTGGTGGCTAGTGCAGTTCCTTTAAATCTTTGAGCGAGTATGGAAATTGAAATAGATTTAATACACTTTCCTTTGTATTTTATTGCTGACCTTGTTAGATTCAATTCGTACTCCGTTCAGGTCTCCCTTTTAATGCAGGATCAGTCAGTTTGGGTAATTTCAATGCTAAAGGCTGGTCTTATTCAAATATTCTATCCTTTTTCAAACGTTAATAATGCGTTGAAACTTGCCCTTCCATTTCCTAAACATTTTTCCCTTTAAAAGAACATTTTTCTCTATTATATTTCTCAAAAAGCTTCAGGATGTCCTTTAATGAAGTTTGAGAATTACTAGTTTTTACTGGGAGTGCAAGATACGTGTGTTTTTATTATTTAATTAAAAACTTCCTCTCTTTGAAGCCTCCTCTGGTTGCCCTGTTAACATAAGAAATAACCTTATGATGTCTCCCATTGGGAAGACACAGAGGCTGCAGAGCAGTGAAGCTACAGTAAAAGAGAAGAATTCATACACACATTCTTCCTTACTTTGCACAGAAATCCTGAAACATCATTATCCCCTGAAAATCTCACTTATTTTTTTTTATGTTCAGGGAAAAGATGTAAAGCCATTTCTTTCAAATTAAACTAGAATGGTTGGTGAAGTGCAGGAAATACATTCAACATTACACCAAAAGCAATAACTGGTTGTTTGCTTTCTTCTGCAGACAGTAGTCCGTGATGGAAAAAGAGAAAGCATCATGAGCACACTATTTGTCTCTCCATCTGACATCGAGAATGGCCAGATCATTGTCTGCCGGGCTACTAACAAGGCTGTTCCCAGTGGAAAAGAGACTTCAGTCACCATTGACATCCAACGTGAGTTGTTGGAGGGTATTCATCTTTTTCAGCTATTTTATCCCACACAAGGCACACACCGTATGCAGGAGGAGTCACAGATGAGATTACACTTACATTTATGATGGTCTACCCTTGTTAGGTAAAGATAAAGGTTTCCCCTGCCAATCATGTCCAATATTAGGGGGTGGTGCTCATCTCCGATGCACAGTCAAGGGAGCCAGCATTTGTCCAAAGATGCTTCCAAGGTCATGTGTCCAGCATGACTAAACACCAAGGTGCATGGGCACTATTACCTTCCCACTGAAGTGATACCTATTTATCTACTTGCATTTCTGCATGCTTTCAAACTCTTAGGTTGGCAAGAGCTAGGGCAAGAATGGGATCTCACCCCACTATGCAGCTCCTGGGTTTCGAATCCAGGCTGCCGACCTTCCAGATAACAAGCCCAATATCTTAACTGCTCAGCCATCACACCCCTCTTTACTTAATCCAATTGTAATAGAATGTTATTGGAGAATTATCAGCATGCTCAACCATCTGTAGCTCCAGAATATTTGGGAGGAAGAGGTAAGAGTGACAGTTAAACTGGGACACCAAATTTATGTGAGTATGAGTGCGTATGCACATGCTAATTTAGTTATCTCCTTGTTGACTTGTTTGGTGTTAAAATCAATCAGCAGAACAATGCAGAATGGATTGCTGAGGTGACAGTAATGTTGAAATCTTTGTTATGGTTGGCGGTGTTTCTTATAGGAGGTCGTTGATGGAGCACTTTCCATAATATAAGAGATAGATAGTAGAAATAAGGAATTTGTCTTTGCTTTGGTGGAAAAGAAATGTAGATTTCTGCATTTTGTTTTTCTAGTAAGCATAAGGTGGGCTGGTTTAAAAGATGCTAGAATAGATCTTATATGATTGAACATCATCTAGCAAACCTTTCATGTTATTATAGCATTCTATAGTTTTCATGGAAGGAATTGTGGACATATTCTGAAGAGTATTTATGAAATAGTAGCTGTAAGCGGAAGAGTATGATGAATTGCCCATGTTTGTTTATTTAAAGAATGGAATATGTCACCAAAAAATGACATATGGAAATTTGCTGCTATGAATCGATTTATTCCTAGCAAACAGTCTTTCATTGGTCAGCCATCAAGGCCAAATGAGTCTTCTCAGCCACATCAAAATGCAAGGCAGTCACAGCCTAAATAATTTAGTGTTCACAATGGCTAGCAGTTATTGTCAGATGACTTGTCAAGATTCAGAAGCAACCTGAAAATGAAGGTCTACAGAGAGACGGGAAAAACAAAGGTGAAGGTATGATACTGAGTTTACAGATCTTGATGGCACTGTTGATCATTGTTATTAAAGTGAGGAAACTTACAGAAAGGAGTTAGGAATGTAATTTAGCTGGCTTAATTTTAAATTCCTGAGAAGTGGTTCCATGTCAGCTGTTAAGAGAGAAACAATATAGTATCTTCTTAGTGGGTTGAATAGGACATCAGTTCAGAACAAGGGACACAGATATAGGAAGTAGATCTGAGGAAATTATGGACATATTATTGAATGCTAAGTTGTAAATGAGAAGGTGTGAAGCTATTTTTAAGCAACATACAAGGCTTGCTCTAATGCTTATAAACAGAATAAGCTTGCATCATGAGTAAATTCGCAGACTTTTTATTGTATTCAATTTGATTTAATTAATTACATTTATATGCTCCCTAACTCCCAGCAACTCTGGGTGGTTCACAAATCGGTCTAACATTTAAAAACAAGCAATGACAGAAAAAACATAAAAATAGCACAAAACAAAGAAATAGCGATGCGAAAAGAAAAATGAACCTGGTTAGCAACAAGGAAAAGGAAGAAAGGGAGCATCATCTGTCCTTGACAAAGGCTAGATGAAGAGCAACATCTTCAGGGCCCTTTAAAATACCAATAGGTGAAGGCCATTCAAATCTCAGGGGGAACCTCATTCCAGAGAGCAGATTCTTAAAAATTTAGGAAGATTCACAGATGTTTCTGCCTTGAAAATAGCCCATGTTGAACTGTATAGCACAGTCAAACATCAGGAGTTGACCACAGGAAATGTTTTATGACATTTTGTGTTATTCTATTTTAATTTATGTTATGACTATTTTTATGTCATTAAATGTTTTATAAAAATTGCAAAATTTCAGTTACATAGGAATCACATGTCTTTGGATGCCTTCTATAAGTTTGAGATACCTTGGTTAAAAAACATTTTGCTCTATGATGCAACATTTTGCCCAGTTAAAGGTTACAGACATAAGAGTTTTAGTAAAATAATAATTCCAGGATACCATTCCAGTTTGAAAACAAACCAGGATTGCTGAATCAGAAACAAGGGCTCCTAATGAGCATCTAATCTGCCAACGACCTTCCAATGTGATTCCATAACAACTTCCAGAGTAAGATTTATTAATTGAGGAATATTATTTTAAAGAGTCACTTTGAATTTGGAGGCATATAAATTTAATAAATAAATAAAAATAAATAAAATAATTGGTTGCTGTTGTACAAAACTGACCATTCTTCTTTAGGCCAATGGGAAAAGTGATACCATAGTCATACCAGCTTTTACCATATGCAAACAATTCAAATATTAGTAATCTCAGTTTGAAATTATGTTACCTTTAAGTAGCAATGCTATAAGAAATGAATGTTGTGAAAACAGAAATTGTTCTGTGAATCAATAACCACCCATATTACTTCATAGAAATAATATTTCTTCATGGTTGAAAGGACATCATAACTATCTACACTTGGTAATACAAGTCACCTACTTTCTGCGTCTTTCAAGAGGATAGATTAAGGGAAAATCCATTATATAAAAATACAACATGGCTGGCTGAAATGAATCACTAAGGATCAAGAGGAAAGTACCCAACGAGCTCTAACCTATCATTACCCAGTAGAATACATCCCACCACTTCCCCAAAAGAGAAACCTGGGCTTTGTTACAGAAACTAAGCAACTCCAACTGAAACATCTGTTCAAAGTGATTTTCATACCATTGGCCACATCAAAGCAGGCTCCTGTGAGTAATGTGCCAAATATCACAAGTGGGATTAAAATCATGTTTAGTAGCTTGATATGCCATGAACTATTTATCTAGCTAAAGCCTAGGGGCTATATGGAAATAGGATGCAGCAAACTGAGGGGACAGCTTTTATGCACCAGCAGTTTCCTCCTGATCTGTTCACACTCAGTGTTAAAGTTCATAACTTTCAGATGTCTTCAGAAATCAGAAGAGAGTGAGAAATAGCAAACCACTGCTAGTGAACTAAAGAAAGACCTGAATGCAAAAAGGAGAGCTGGAGTGGTAATGGAAATTCAGTGAGACCCAATTTATAGAAACAATATATCAAGCAGAATATGACATTGTGGCAGCTGAATTTTAGCAAAGAGAGACATCATACAGGAAGGGCATTTGTGCCCTCTTGATCTTGTGATGGATTCATTGAGTACCAAAGGGCTTGAATCTAGTAGTCTTGACTTCAACCTTAATCACAGGATATCTGCAAATGAATTAAGAATGTACTAGATGTCTTTGGATTCTTATGGGAGCACATCTCATTTATATTCCAACTTGTGCCTGCTTTTATTGTAATTTGGATTGCACATTTTAAAACGAGATTAAAGTAAATTGAAAATATATATAATTTCTCATCATAATTTCTCAGCCAGAAGACAGGTGGCTATACTCCTAACAAAGCATTCATTCTGGCTTGGTAAAATCCTCACTACTATAATGAGGGTGAGGTCTGCGCAGAATAACTTATCCCAAGCCATTTTGACTATTAGTATGCATTGCTTTTGCTTTGCTTTCATTCTTCTGTCCAACTTCCTTTTGCTAGTGAGTCTCTTTAGTCTTAAAAAGCACAATTCTCTGATTTTCCAATTTATTCTAGAGACTCCTGCAGTTCTTCAAACAGTATGATCCACCATTGTGAACCTTCCCAAAATGAAAATAAAAATGGGTTGCCTATGTGCAGCTAGGTTTTCTTGTAGCAAGATGAGCGGATTATAGGGATTAAAGTATCCACTTTATTTTTCTCTAGACACTCAAAGTCAAGTCCAAAGTTGCTGTGAGTGGATATCAGTACCCAGCAACAAAGTTTCAGACTGTGTTCTTTTTAATAAGGGACAAGTATGCCATTGATCTAAGGGATTTGTCTAAACTAACCTATCTCCTGCTCCTGATCAGTGAAATTTTGCAAAAGCTCTTCTTTTCTTCATGATGGCTATGATTTTATCAATACATATAAGATATAGTCCACTGATATGGCCTGCTACTGGAGAAAGATATGGAAACTACGTGCTCCTGTTTTTAAATATTTGGATTGAGTTTATATTCCTATGCAAAAGGACAGTTCAGTCTTAATTTAAATTTAAATTCTTTTGAGTGAGAAGCTCCAGACATCAAAGATGACATTCTTTTCCTGTCACTGACCATCATGACTATTCCCAGCATGACTGAAGCTTTTGGGAGTCTGCAGCACCATCAGAGACTGTAATTCTACATCATACCAGGGACCAAAGACTGCCCGACCACCTGTTTTATATTCATGAGAAGCAGATGATAGTTGGGCCATCCAGAAAAGTCTACTTATCCATCTGGCCCATGAAAATTTTTGTTGAGATGATATTCACTCTCTGCTAAGCAAGGTTATGGAGATACTGAGAAGACTCATCATTAGCAAGAAAGAGCAAATCAAATGGAGCCATAATTGATGATTAATTGGTTGCAGCTTCAAATGAAGTACTGGGCTCAGTATGCTTGAAATGTGCATTCTCTAATGTAATAGAAGTTATATCTCCTTATTCAAGATATATAAAGTAGTGAGTGATGAAGAAAATAAACTACAGATTTTCAAAAGCAGTCTCTTCTTCCCAATTGCTCCACGTGCATCAAGGTTGACTCATGGCATGAATAATATCTGTTACATCACAACAGATTCTCACCTTTTAGAATGCCACCTTGTATTTACTTTCCTGGAAGAAAACTTGGTTGAACATATTTTTAGGTAACCTTGCCTAAAAATGCACTGCTGTAACAGTATTGAGCACAAAGACTAATTATGTGAAGTCTTTCTGTTTTATCTCCTAAAATGTTCAACCAGTAGGTACAACTGATTACAAACTCCATAAAAACAATACTATAACAGTGATGTCAGAAACAACAAAATCAACAACAATTTAGCCATTAAAAGTAATGGAAAGAATAATGACTACTACTAACCATCAGAAATCTGGGAAACAAATAATGTACAGATACAAACACCAGCTGAACAAGTATAGGGAATGGAAGGACAACTCTCTGAAAGTTGTACTTACCAAATCCTCAAGAAATGGAATCATTGTACAGCAATGAGAGAAAGTAAAAATGGCATTAGTGAATTCCACAATCAGGCCAAACCACAGAAAGCCCAATATTTAACTCTATAATGTGTGTATTTAATTCAGCTTATTTTGGCTTGCTCTTCCTTTTATGAGTGTTCTAGAGTGGTTGACATAATTCCTTTTTTGTTTGTTTGTTTGATTCACAAAAGAAACCTATGGAGATGGGTTAAAGAGAAATAGAGATAATGGAAGATACAAATATTTGGCACTATGGAATGTTGTGGTCATAGACAGGTCACATTATGGAAGATATAAATATTTGGCATTGCGGGATGTTGGGGTCATAGACAGTTCACAAAATTAAGATTTGAGAAGAAAAGGTGGAAATTTAATTGAGGGAGAGAAAGAAAATTGAGAAGGAACTGCCAGTTACCTTTGAAGAATGGTCTTCATTCTTTATTGTTGGTTTTGCTATTGAAACAAAAGCAAAAAGACAGCCACCTTATGTCCCACAAAGCAATTATTTCCTTCCAATAGTATTGAATATAAATGGACGAGATTCTTTTTGCAGCCTGGCCCCAATTAATTTTAGGCAACTACAAGATTCCTCTCTTTTTATTCATTTATATTTATTAAAATTTTCTCATTTAATAAAATACAAATAAAAAGGAAAAAAGTGCAAGAAAAGAAAAAAACACAAAAATTAAGAACTATATGAATGACTTTTTTTCAACAGATAATTACAATCTTATTTTCCCTCCCCTTGTTAAATACTATAGAACTTCCTTCAGTTTCTCATTTAGTTCACATCTTCTCAGAAGCCCAGGCAACTGATGATGTGATTAAGTGTTGTGTGACAGAAGAACCTACAGTAATTCTAAAATCTTATTAAGATTACTAGCAATGTGTGAATTTGCTGAGGATTCCCATTTTTCCATTTTTTTTATCCATGAGTTCCTAGATTCCTGGTCTTCTTCTTCCATGGGCCAACCTTCTCACCTACCTACTCCTTAAATTTTCATGCCTTCCTGCATTTCTTTTACCTTTTCCTTGACTTTGGATGGCTTCCATTCAAATCTCAAGCCAAAGCTGCTTTTGGCGACATCATGATCAAAAGAGCTTTCTCTATCACAATGGAAAATATTACAGACTTTGTGGGTGCCTTGAGTCTGTTCTTTTTTCAGATTGTTTCTTCCTGATCCACCCTGTAGCAGGGCACATGTATGTATCTCAGCAGGAGCTGCCAAGTGGAGCATAATGGAGCATCTGCCTCCAGCAAATCTGTGTCAGCCACAACACAGTTGGGAAATAGAGGCAATCTGGCACAGGCTGTAGAAGGAACCAATCTGCTAGATGACAAGTGCCTGCCTCCTGTTTCAAATGTGACAGTGTGACAACTTAATTTGCAGTATAAGAATTAACCCCATTTTCACCACTGTCCTAGATTACTTCATTGGTGATTTCTTTGCAACCATCAATGTAGAGACTGAAGGGCTTTCTGTTGAAACTGCAGGAACTGGGTTCATAAAGGGAACCCACTTAAGACTGTGGAAGTCTCCTTGCTTATAAACAGATTGATAGACAAAGACTGACCTTTGTTGTCAGTAATGCATTATAACTGATGAGTGCATATAAAACTATGTTTTAGTAACCATCCTGGAAGCTGTGTGTCAGTCTTAATTTACATTCATTACAATAGAAACAATAAAAACTCTTCCTAACCTGTACCAAGTTAAAGGCTAGGTGAGCCTCTTTCACATTATCTCATTTTCGAGGTATGTGGAAGTTCATATCATTCCAAACCTGTCACTGCATTGAGTTTTAACAATTTACCCACCCAGTAATTGTGCAGATGACATTTCCATAATTCCTTGCAAAATGGTGTGGAATCTCTATCACACTTATGCACACCTTTTTCACTCTCTCTTTCTCACTCACACATATAGACACAGATATACAGACACAGGCACACCACTACACTTTTTTCCTGTTTGTTAAAAAATTTCTTACTATCGCATAGGTCTTAAATAGTTATGGAGTCCATGATAGAATCTTTTTGAACAGCACATCTGTGATTTTAATGGAATTTTGTCATAGTTCCACAGACTTATATTGAATTCTGTGTCTCCAAAAGCCACCAGTTCTGGAATTCTATATCAAGACCATTACAAATAATCCAAATGAATTTAGTCTACTGTAAAGCTTTGTAAGGAAATCAGGACATGAACGATATAAGATTATTATTGTTGTTAGCCGCTGAGAGTCTTCGGATTTTGGCAGCATACAAATTTAATAAGTAAATAAGAAAATAGACCGTGTCTGCAAATCTACCCCTCATCCTCCAATCTAATTTTGTATTTTGCTTCTCCATAATAAGAAACTAAGGAATGAAACATTAGAGTTAAGAAGCTGACACATCTACTTTCTAATCACAGGTTTATTTTTGTTAGGAGTCTTATAGGGCTTTGGGGAAAGTAGTTACATCTTATGACTTCAGATGTTTAACTTGCTCCAAACCCAAAATACATGGGCATATGACTTTGGTTTTATTTTCTAAAAATAGAATGATACAGATAAAAAAAGTCTACTTTGAGAATCAAGGTTGTAAAATAATTCTTTATTTATTTAGAAGATTTCAAAGGATACTCCTTACTAAGTACCGTGATAATAGAATCCAGGAAATTTGTCAGATCAAATGTCTTGATAAAAGAGTAAAATGCTTGCAAAAGTCCTGCCCCACAGAGAAAACATCAAAATGGGCCTCAGTTAAAATCAATGTAAAAATTAAAATGAAGAAGACAGCAGTTAAAAAATGACAAATAAAGAGAATTGCCAATCCATCTAACTCAATATTTTTGCTGCTAATTGGCCAATGCTTTTTCTGACTTAGGCAAGTGATTTTCTTTCTGTCTGGAAAACATCTGCTCTTCCTTTTGAGCTGGGGCCCCCATGTGCAAAGTGGCTTTCAGGAATTAAAATGAAGTTGCTGTTTCATAAACTGAAATTAAAAATGAAATCATTTAATTTGCATGAGGTGATACAGACCTGAAAAAAATGGCTTCATACAGTATGTCCTTGATCTGCATAGATCTCCTTTTCTGCTGTGAGGAAGATGTACTGTGACCTTTGGCTTCCTTATTTATATATTATCCTCAGCAAATCCTTTGGATCTATCCAGATATGGAAACAAAGATACATGGCCAATGTATGACCTTCCCACAGTAACTTGGGAAAGAAATTGCCAAGCAAGCTGTAATTGCTCCCAGATTTACCCTGCCTTTAAAGCTATCATTCCTTCAAGAAAAGGAATTTCACTACTGGGCACTAGATTTTAGACACTTAAAGGTTAAACAGGTGTCTTGGCTAGTTACTGCACCACCATACATCACAACAGCAGAGCAAATGGGAGCCTTTCTTCAGAAAGACACATTTCGGTACACAAAAGCATGAAAGCTAATAGATTGGCCTTTTTTCTTTTTACAGATCCACCTCACGTCAATCTGTCAGTAGAACCTCAGCCTGTCCTTGAAGACAACACCGTAAAGTTTCATTGCTCTGCCAAAGCCAATCCAGCAGTCACCCAGTACAGGTAAGTTCATAAGTTCATCTGGAAATAACCATAATTTATACTGGCTTGCCTGAATGTTTTAGACATAGAGATGCTTGTTTATATTTTTGTTTAATGTATGTGTAAAATAAAAACTGATTAATAATTAGAGAGACTCAGGCACTGCACTTGACCTAAACTTGAGCTGAACTTTAGTTTTCATTGGATGTTATTACACCTGCAGGCAACAATATGAAATAGAAGGAGTAATTGTTTTGAGTTGCTGGGAAGATAGTACTTCCAAAACAATAAACAGCATATTTTTTTCTACATCTATTTTATTAGAAACTTCAAAGAAAATATATCCACAAGTATATATTGTGTATTAAAGGACTGAGAATCACTATTAAATTACGCTAACATTGACTATCGAGATTCATGGTCAACACAATATATTATGCAGTCTATCAATTCAGTCTATATGACTAAAAATCTGTCCTGATTACATAATTGGAAAACTGAAATATTGATTCTATGCAGAGATAAATCCAAATCTTTTATGCAATAAATACAAGGACTTCAATTCCCAGATTTTCAGCAATGTTCATGCCAGCTGGGATTATTTTTGAAGATTACACAACTGGACACCATAGTTTGGGTAATATGCTGTAAGGGGGCAGGGAAAATTGACAGAAATTTCAAAAATACAGTTTTCGTAACCCTGAAATGCTTTTTTTTCTGACTTTGGTACTTCCCAGTGGGTTTCTCTTTCAAGCGTCACTTATATTTGATTCTGTTTAGTTTGTTGAGTTCAGCCAAAGTCAGCTAGCTGCTGCTTCAGGATGAGCAAGATTTCTTCAAGCTTGGGAGTTCTTCACTATTAAGATAAACTTTCATTTGTAAGCCCCATTGCCCCCACTCACCACATCTACCACCAGATCAAAATCTCCATACACCACTTCTGTAAATCATCCAATAGAAGTTGGAGGTGCTTAACTAGTTGGAAATGCCTCTGTTTTTATCCAGACATTTTTTGAGTACTGGTTTATTAAATCATTTATAAGTAGAGAGTGCAGAAGAGCGGATGGGATGTGGGGGTCTGCTATTTTAGTCCAATGAATTGCTTGGGTTATGGAAGCAATGCTCTCTTCTAGCAGAACACAATAAATTTCTGCTGATGTCTCACTTCTGTCCCTAAGCTGAGCAGATAAAGCTGGTGATAGGCCCAGCAAATGTTGCAGTGGAAATTCTTTGTGCTGATGTTGTTAGGCAGTAATGAACTCCAACTGCCTCAGCTTTGAGCAATTTGTTGAAGCTGGTGCTGTAATAAGCGTGGAAATTTCTTCCTGATCTAACATACTGAGGCTGTTTAGAAAGCATTGATGGTGGACAAGCAGAACCATCTGCTCAGGGATGTAACTTAGAGAACACATATGCTGAATATGGACTCTGATTCAAAGAACATTGCTTTATAATGTGTTTCCTGCATAATCTTTGGCTTTATGAAAGAGACAATTTCATTTGATTACAGCTTTCAGTGCCATTTCTAATATCTACATGGCAGCTTTTAAACTTTTCTTCTCGTCTGTTAGTTGTTGTCATTACTCTGGGAAATCCAAATCTATGACTCTTAGAAGCTAAATAGCTGGAGCTCCTTCCTATGGTAAAACAAGGATAAGAATTTGGAATCTGATGCTGAAGGACAGCAACCATGGACAATATCTTCTTGCTGACTGGAATTACAGTCCCATTCAGATAAAAGTTCCTAGTATCACCTAGATTGGCACACTTTAACATGCATTAAGAAAAGAAGTAACTTACTAAGTCTGGTTTATCCATTGTTTGCCTGACACTTTGATACTGAAACAAAGAATAAATATGGATAAGGTAATACTGCCTTATCCTAGCCATCAGCATTTGTTAGCTTTCTCTCTTCTAAGAAGGCTCTTTAAGAGGTGACAACAGCTTAGCTCTCATATTCTTCAGCCTCAGTTTGACAATTCCTTGAATCTACATTTATAAAACAGGGAGGCAGTATCTTACAAGAGCATTTGGTATTATTTTCTCACCTGAATGAAACGTATTTGGTAACTTCAAACATTCTTGCCAATGTCTTTCAGGATCAATTGTATTGTATACTTTTTTTAAAGGGAATATATATGGACCCTTCTAAATTGTGAAGCCTTAGTCTAGTTTTTGTTGTTTGTTATCAGTTGCCTTAGCAATGTTGTTGAAACCAACTGGCAGAATGAGAGAAAATGGAAAGAATAAATAAGAGGAGATATGGTAGGAAATGTAGCATAGATGAGTCATTGTGCTTTCACTAAAATTAAAAGGTAATTATAGTTCTTGAATCTCAGACAGAATTGCAAAACAAGTAACCTGTATTATGGGGAAAACTTCAACCAACTTCCTTTAAAAAAATATTTGCCAGGAATCTGCCTTATCTCAGAAACATGATAATACTTTTTCATATAGGCTAAATGAATGCTGTACATTGTGCGGGGAGTGGGGGAGAAGAGATTGAACAATGCTGAATGGATTTCTGCTGTAGCATAACAAGTTCATTAAATTTTCTGGGCATATGGATATGATAGATAAACTAAGCCAACGGAATCTGCCAACTGTTTCAATTAATTTAAATAGGACAGCACTTGAATGTATGAAAATGACAGTGTACTTACAGGCAATATTATTTTAACACAGTTATTGGTATGTAATGCATTTGAGGATTGCCAAGGCTAAAACCAAGAGTCAAGATTACTGGCATCAAAACAAAATAGAATCTCCAGGATCAAAGGGGAGAAAAATCTCCATACTGTATGTAGAATAGTTGGAAATAAAAATGAATGTGTATGCGCATTTGTGTGCTTTAATGTTATGCAGCAGTAAGTAGGTGAAAAAATGTTTTAAAAACTATGGATATTTCTTTATTAACCTTACCCATAAAAGTAACTTACCCAGTCACTCATTTTCAGCCCAACTCATCCATGGGATTATTGTAGGGAAAATAGAAGGAGGAAGGTGTGTTAACTATGTTTGGAGCTTTGAGTTATTTTCAATAATAATAAGGCAGGATACAAATAAATAAAATGTGGACAGTAACATAGATTGGATCTATACTGATTCATTGATAATTACATTTTGCTCTCCATATTCAGAAGCAGCACTGAAACTAGGTTTTAATCCATGGAAAATGTTTTCGTCCTTTCTATGCCAGGATGGTGTTGTGAGCAAGCAAAACCTCCCCTTGGTCACATCAGCTGATGACTCATCCTTCTTAAGCATTCTCATTCCTTTCTTTCAGCATAGCCACACATGTTCATTTCTTCTTCTGCTTTGTGTCATGCAGAGGATCTCATGCAGAGTCTGTGCTTGTGTTTGCACTGAGATTGAGGTGTCAGAGCATTAGCTTCAAAGGTCAGGACATGTTAGAGAAACACATCAGTGAGGAAGGCAGTTTAAACCTTTGGTGCTGTGGCTGTTCCAAAAAAAACTGGGTGTAGCACATCCTCCAGCTATCTATTGCTAGAGAAGCTAACTTTCCCAGAAATATATGGGAGACTACACAAGTGTTATTCTTGAAATGCCTTGTGTCCTTTTTCAACTGTCCTGGAAGAGCTAAGGTCAAGAACTATCAAATTGGATGTGTGAGGAGATGGGTGGTAGTAAGTCAGTGTGTGTAAATAATTGCAGGCAGAACATATGGAAAGAAATCACTCCTTGGTTTGGATAGTCTCCTTGTACTGGGAGAGGAAAAGCACAGCTGTATTCCAAGAAGTGGGATAAATTGACTGTTTGATATTCTTTGATTCCCAAACCAAAGAGGGCTTAGAATGTAATGGAGATTCCATGCAGTGGTGCTGCTAGTTGATTTTAGAAGCTGTAGTTGAAATCAAGAAGGAAATCATGGGCTTCCTGCACCATCTCCTGCCACTTGCTGCATGGTCATTTAAAGACTCCTTGAACATTCATATGGCCATAGAGTTCTGGACTTCAGCCCCAATGTCCAGGCCTATTGTACAACTATGTCCCCATTCAGTATGGCTTGCAATCTTTCCCTGACCATAATTTCCAATTGCAAAAAAAATCATGCCTTACCTTGATTGAAATTTGAACCTTGCAGTGATTGGAAATCTATGCTCGAAATTTCTGAGAACCGTTGTTGCAGTTGCTCACTTAAGCACTGTGTCTGTTGTCAGACAATCTCACATTGATCACTCGACTTAGTGGGAGTAATATATACATTAAAATGTATAAGAAAATACCCTGTTCATATAGCCCATATATGAAACAAGAACTAAAATAGTTACGTTAGGCATGATAGCTTTATGAGGTAGACTTTTAAGAAGAAATCTCAATATGCATATCAGAACAAAAATGGGATGTAAAAACTGGGACATTTCTCATATTAAATAATGTGGAATAGTAAACTCACTACCTGGAGTGAGCAGGCATTTTTTTCTTCCTGAGATCCAGAATTTTGGTGCTACCTGGCAAGGATTGAAACAGCCCCACTCTCTCCTTCATTGGAGAGTTTGCTGTATAAAAAGGGAACTGAAAACGAGCATGTGTGTGGGTGTGTTGAGAAAGAGTGGAGCCCAGAGGACAGCAGAGATATGGGGGGAAATGTGACACTAATCCAAAAGAAGGGTTCAGTTCTTGGAGATGCAAGATTGCTGAGAGGCAGAGCTGAAAGGTGGAGGAGCAAAAGTACCCAACCAGTCTGCACATTCAAGTAAACCTGCAAACCATATCAGGCATGCAGAGTGTAGTTGTTCTATAAAGTAGCTGCAGAAATAGGATTGTGAGTGCTGGGAGGAAAAGAAGAGCCCATTCTCAAGCCTGTAAAAGAGTGAAAGATATTTTTGTGTACAAATGGACTGACTACAAGAGCTGAAGAAGACCTGGGAGGAAAAGGAGAGATTGAAAGAAAAAATAGTTAGAAAACAAAGTGTTGATATAGGAATCTGACATATAAATAGAACAGGTAGAAAATAGATAAATAGAGATAGAAATGTATAGATTAAATCAGAATAGAAATAATAGTAGTAAACTTTCATGTGGCTCACTTCTGTATGCTTTCCACACCTCAAATGGCTTTCCGTACCAGTCCAGAATGATGGGATTGTTAACTTTACTTGGAAATATGAGGAAGAGGAGATAACATATTTTAGCTACATGATTTCCTCTTTTTTTCCTACGAACCTTTCTTTTCTCAGTGTCTTCTGCCTCATCTAATGTTACTAAGGCATTGTAGAAAAATATTTTTGGATTTTACGCTTCTAGCACGTGCTCTACTAATTTTGTCTAATTTCAGATAGGTCAAGAGACAAAGAATCCAGCAGTATCACAATAAGATATGGATAAGAGATACTATCTTCTGATAATATCTTTAAGTATGTTGCCTGAATTATATGAAAAGGCAGCATCCTTACAAAGAGCAACTCCTATTTAAAGTCAAGATCTTTCTTTAGATTCTACAAATTGCACTTTTGATTCAGTGGCATATTCAGCCAGGTTTGGGCCTCTGTTCTGCTAAGGCTCCATCACTCTCAACAAAACATTAATTGCTATAACAAGGTCATCTCCAAATAAAATACTTCTTGTGAATCTTCCTGAATAAAGAGCTTGCTATGGCAGCATCTTCTCTGGAGTACTTGAGGAAAGTCTAAAGAAGACTATTATATTATAGAAGAATGAGGCAAACAAAATTTTTGTCAGAGCAAATTCTTAGGAATTTAGTTATTTTCTGGTCAACAAACCTCACAAAACATTCATTAGAAAATGTCCAACTGGAAATTTTATTTTGGGAAATTACCACATAAAAACATACATTAGCAGTGCTTGGGTTTTGGAGACCCACAAAAATAAATATGTTCACAGTCCCATCTTAGACTAGACAGACTATTAAATACATTGAACTGAATAACCCAATCTTTGGCTGTTTATTTAGAAAATCATACTGTTCTCATAGTTATCCAGACTTTGAAAGGAGTAGGTAAGCTAATATATGACAAGATATTGTTTCCACGAAATGTCCCTTGGCATCTATAGGATAGGAGATTATCAGATGAGAAAGCATTGCAAGTGTACAGCCTACACTCCAGCTTTCTCCTCTTACTTTAACAGGAGAAGTGGAGGAGTAATCTTTTTTCTTTAAATGCCTTCACCCATATGGTTACTGCTTCATCCCTACATGTTTGTCAGTACTATAGCTAAATATCTGTAATTCAAATGAGTAGACCCAAATAGATCTGCTTTGTTTATCAGTTTGGAGAGGTAAATTTGTGGTCCAATGTAGTTTTCTAAGCATTAAAAAATGAAATAAATATTTATAGATAGAACAGGAATCATACTTTATTTTCAGAGATAGATAACTATAGGATTTCTTCCAGCTGTTTTAATGTTGTGTTCACTGTTGTTCTGGGCTCTTTGCAAGCTGCTTTCATTTAACTGCACCTCTTGGAATGATCAGGGGAAAACATATTGTGTGGACAGTCCAAGATGTACTAGGAACAAAGGTGTTTGTGTTCAAAGAAGCTGACATTTCTGTAAGTGTTCCAGGATTTTAATAAGGATAAATCACACCTCAGCCAAACTTAACATGTTTTAGAAACTAAGTATACAACTAAGTACAGCCCCTGCCATTCCTCTCACCCCAGGAATGAATTAAAACTTCCCTCTGGGTAACCTTCATTTTGCCATGGATCTATCTGGAGTGAACTTTCTAATTCACTCCCAGATGAATCTGTGACAACATTTTGAGGGGGCATAAATCTCTACAGCATTTTATTATCACCATCACTAACCTGATACCGTGCTCTCTCTCACATTCTTTGCAGTATACGGGCAAACATTCTTTTTTTAACATTGTAGGATATCTACAAAAACATGTGATCCCCGCTGGAGACAGGTCTTCAGGATGTCTCTGCTTGAAAAATTATTACTTAATTAGGATATTAAATAACAAACTATTTCTGCCAGGTGCAGATCTAATTCTCTCGTAATAAAACTGCAAAATTATTACAATAAAATACTAACTACAGTATATTCTAAATAATAAAGGTTTTTTGTTTGAATAGTCCAAGGTCATATCTTGGTATTCATGAAAAAAGTAGAAAAGAAGGGAGGTCAGAGATATACAGACACTTGAGAAGAATAGGCAAATCAGGGACAGAAAAGACATTTGTATATCACAATCTGATCCCCTTCAAATATGCTGGGAATACAACTCTAGAATTCCTAGCTAATGCTGGGTATACCTTAAACTGGATTCTTACACTGAGTAGGGACTGATGATCTCAATGGTCCTTTTCAAGTCTGTGATTCTGTTTTATTTCTCCTACTGATAAATGATGAAATATAAGAAAAATCCTTCATACAGACATACATTCAGGCATACATTTACATGTTTTCCCAGGCAGATTGTTTGCTGTTTTTTGAAAGTTACAAAAAAAGAAGAGGAAGAGAAGAAAAAGAGGGAGAAAAAGGAAAGAGCAAAAACTGAAGACACTGATTTTTTTAAAAAAAATTTATTTTAAATATTAAATCAAGAGAGAGGAAGGAACAAAAGAGTTAAAAGTAGGGAACATCCAACTGGTGATAAGGAGGTTGCATAAAAATCAGGAAAGCACCACTTAGCAAATGAAAAAGCATCTAGAGAGGTTCTCCAACATAATCCAGCTAATCCACGTGTGGTGCTGAGAGAACAGGAGCTTAGTTTGCTAGCTAGCCAGGGAGTGCAGTAACCCATTAAGCCTTCTGGCCATTAGTGGCTAGTTAATCTCCATGGTGGGAGATCATCTGAGAAGAGCCGGCATCTGTACGCTGTCAGCCAAGGACAAATTTATTTTCTGCTACTTGCTTAGCATTTTCTTCCACTCCTTGGATTACAAACTACTTATTACAGCAGGCAAGCCCAAGGAGCTGAAACAGCTGCTTCTGTTAGATAAGAAGGCAATTTTGGCTGTCCTTAGCATCCTTGCCTGCTTCTGCGCTGTTAGGTAGAGAAGGAGAAGACTCTTGGGGTAGAGGTGTCCCCAGGATGATAACAGGGAATGCTGGAGGGAAGATTTTTGTCACTACCTGGGCTTAATAGAGACACAAAACATCCATAAACTTACATATCTTATTGAGTTAGCCTCTATCTATCATAAATTCTAAAAGATGAAAATCCATGCATTTGTTTTTCAATCTGTGAGACAGCAGCAAACCAGCTGAATATATTATTTCCATGAAACTAGTATTCAGTTCCAAAGAATTTTGGAGCTACTGTAAATCCAATGGTATTTATATACAATCCAAAACATCACCTTTTTACATCAGATTTGGTTTAATTTAAGACACTATGAAAGTCTGAATTTCAAATAACTAAGATTCAGAGGAGGGTGGTGTCCCAAAATAGATTTGCTACTTCTCAGATTGATGTCATTTCCAGAGAATATTTCCTAGGTGCAAGATCCATGGTTCTGGATCTGTGTGGGGTAAATATTTAGCTTATTTGGTTTATTATTTTCACCAATGAACCATATTCTCTTTGCTTAAGTCAATGAAGCTGAAGCTTCTGGAGTGAGTAGTTCTGGTCTCTGCCCCATGTCTTAGTGTAGCTGGGTGTGCATTTCAGTTTGTTTTATAATTTTCTGTATTTGAAAGTTGACATCAGTACCAATGCAGAAGTCATTTCAGAATAGTGTC